>JAFEMH010006760.1:0-113515 GCA_022495995.1 Adenophora triphylla var. japonica | reverse complement strand
TTTGTTTAAATGTGCAAGAAATAAAGAATAGAAAGCTACTCAAATAAGATGCAAATTAAACCTATGCGTGGGAATGAAGCAAGGGTTGCTACATTAGCCATAGGGACTTATGAAGTCACTTTACCCTTGTGGAGTAGTACTTGTTTTGAACAAGTATGACTAACGTTCCGGATTTGAGTGGGAGTGTTATTTCCGTTTCTCTATATGGATGATGAAGGATATAATTTTCTTATTGAGAATTAAGAAGTTTTATATTTATTTAATGATATGCCTTATTGTATTGCATATGTCATTGAATGGTCTTCATATCCTTGAGGATGAGAAACAAGAATAATATTGAAGATATCTATAATATAAATGGGAATTCTAATACCGAACAATATGAACAACGCGTTCAATATGGCACTTGCAGAAGCTGTCAGATAAATAAGAAACATATATCTAAACTCCATTAATATGGACTTTTAGACTCAATATGACGATGAATCATTTGAGGAATGTGGATCTTGTTTATTGGGATTATTGACTAAACCACCCTACACTAAGAGTAGTGGGAGGGCTAGTGACTTATTGGTCATTATACATGAGATGTATGCATGGACCATTAAGTAGCATTGCTAGGGGAAGATCTTCGATGTATTTCATCACATTTCACTAAAGAGACTTATTTAGATGTAATGACTATGTCCTATCTGATGAAAGTCCAAAGGTGAATACGTTTGAGATGTTTCGAACATTTCAAGATGAAGTGCAAAACAACTTGGCAAAAACTATTAAAGTACTTCAATTAGATCGAGGTGATGAATATTTGAGCCAAGAATTTGACAATCATCTCAAAACTATGAAATCGTTTCAAAGTTGACTCCACCCGGAACACCACATTGTATGGTGTGTCTGGGAGGAGGAATTGAACCTTGTAAGACATGGTTCATTCGATGATGTGTCAAGTTGACTTTCCTAATTCCTTTTGAGGATATACATTAGAAATAATGCGGTTACAATTGAGTCCTTACTAAATCGGTTCCTAGGCCCACACATGAGATGTGGCATGGAAGAAAACTTAGTTTGTCTTTCATAAAGATTTGGGGTTGCGAATCTTATGTAAAGGAATTGGTCTCTTATAAGTTAACACCAAATTTGACAAAGTTATTTTCGGAAATTAATCTTACAACCACAAAGAGAACAAAATGTTTGTTGCTCACATACGATTTGTTTCTTGAGAAATAGTTTCTCAATAAAGAATCTAGTGGGAGTAAAATTAATCTTGAAGAGATTTCAAGAACCTGAAAATGACATGGATCCAAGAGTAGAGACGAAGCCAAGTTCACAAAGGAGTTGTGGAACCGGTTCAAGATGCACAAGTCCATCGTAGATCGGATAGGTTACAATCAGAACCAAGAAATATTGATTTCTCATTTCGGAAAGTAATAAGATGGAAGGCATTGAGAAGGACGATCCTACTTCCTATCTTGAGGCGATGTCCACTCTAATTTGGATAAATGGTTAGGAACCATGAAGTCGAATTACAATCCATGTTCGATGATCAAGTTTGGAACTTGATTGGGCTACTGAAGGTGTAAAAACTAAAGGGTGCAAGTAGGTATTCAAGACCGACGTGGATGTGAAGATGTATACTTTCATGACTAAGGATTGTAGCAAAGGGATTTAGGCAAATTCATAGTATTGACTATGTTGAAACCTTTTTTCGCCAATTACAATGTCAAAGTCTACATTAGAGTTTCAATTGCCATTATCACATATTATGACTATGTGATATGACAAATGGATGTCAAACGACTTTCTTTAAATGGAAAGATTATTAAGGATGTGTATAGTACACAACCCGAATAGTTTGTCGATCCAAGAAACTCTAATAAAGTATGCATGTTGCAAAGATCCATGAGATGGGTTGAAGCAAGCTTCAAGGAATTGGAATCTTCGTTTTGATGAATTGGTCAAAGAGTTTGACTTCATCAAAGAACAAAGATGAATCTTGTGTATGCATGAAATTCAGTGGGAGCGTAGTAGTATATCTATTGTTTTATTACAATGATATCTTACTCATTGGAAAAACAAGTTCGACACTTAAGGCTGTCAAGTCTTGGTCAAGGAAAGTTTTCTCGATGAAAGATATGGGTGAAGCTTACATCCTTGGCATCAAGATCATAGAGATGGATCTAGAAGGATAGATTGGTTTGAGTCAAAGTGTTCGCATTGACAAGGTTCTTAGAAGAGTCTAAGAAGAGTAGCTTGTCAATGGGTCATGGTATTTCTCTTAGCAATATTCATTGTCTTATGACAGCGATGAAGCAAAAGGAAATGAATGAAGTTCCATATGCTTCGGCATTTGGATCTGTCATGTATGCCATGATTTATACTAGACCCGTCATCTCATATGCTCTGAGCATGATTAGTCGATATCCAATCGATCTGATGTGAACCATTGGATGGCGATCAAGATGATCTTTAAGTACTTAAGAAGAACTAAGGATACGTTCTTGGGATTTGAAAGGTTGGAAGATAATCTTGTTGTAGAGAAGTTACATAGATGACTAGCTTCCAAGTGACAAAGTTATTTTAAAATTGCAATTAGGATTTGTGTTTTATGCTTATTAGAGGTGCGGTTTTGATTGAAAGAGTTCCAGCGAAATTGTAGCCAATTCTACTACTAAGGCCGAATTTTATGCAACATATGATGTGGCTAAAGAGGCGGTTTAGAATCAAAAGTTCATTAGTGTTTTGGAAATGTTCCAAGTATCACTAATCGGTGAAACTTTTGTTATGACAATAGTGGTGCCACTTGTGCAAACAATGGAACCAAGGTCACAACAACGATCCAAACACTCACTTAGACGTTCTTCGAGGAATTCATAAAGAATGAGAAGACGTTAAGATATACAAAGTATCATCCGATGATGACATAAGGGATTCACTAACAAAGACCCTCGCACGAGGCGAAGCATGATGGTCATGTTAGATCCATGAGTATTCGATACATAAATGGAGCCTAGTGCAAGTGGGAGAATGTTGGTGTAATGCCTAGGCTTTAGTTATGTTTAACGAGAACCGTTATATATCATCTTTATCGTTTATGTTTATTATTTGATTATTATATAGTTTGCATATTTATTGTAATAATCTCCGTCCCTGATTATTAAGAGAATAATTAGTATAATTGTCAATGGATAATCATATGATGATTATATGCATAGAGATGCACATTGAAATTATGGGTACTTGTTAGAGAACAAGTAGCCCCGGACTTGACCCGTATGAGATTTATGTCATGGTCAAATGTCATAATTAAATCTCTATATGGTCACTTCATTTAGTCCACTAGACACTGAGATTATCATGATCTTACATATGATGAAAGTCATGTTTAATTTTAGTCAAGCGATATCTTAACACGATATTTATAAAGGCTATCTTTGGCATGATCGAATTCATGATGGAAAGAATGATAAGTCAAGATGGAATTTGTCCCTCGAAAGAGGGATGTTTTGCTTGGGCCCCTCGATGAGTGATAATGATGGAAAGTGTGTGGCCACACTATACGGTGGAATATCATTATACTCAAGAATCGAGAAAGCATTGAGCAAATACAAGTTGACGTGGACCATGACTTGTGTTGATATAACATCGTGAGACAAAGGGAGAAATGGAAGTGTACCATTGGAAACGTGAACTCTTACGTTATATTATTTGGGTAGACATAATGGCTTGCTAGAGTCAGCTTATGTCTTATGAGAATCGATATGATCGAACTCATTTACTTGACATAATATAATCCTTATTGGATCACACCTGACTAGAATGAATTGGTTAAACGAAAGGAAGAATGATTGAGAGTTCCTGCGTATGGCAACCTTTGTCACGCGACATACCTAGCCGTATGGCAACCTTTGTCACGCGAGATAACAAGCCACGGAGGCGGTTTACACTTGTTTCCTAATTTGATTAGGGCACAAACTCTAAATACTAAAGTAGTATAAATATGAGTACGTAAGCGGCCGAAATTGAGCCGATTTTCAAGAAAGAAAATCACGAAAAAGGTTTCTCAATATTCTTCCATAGGTTTAAGAATCTAGCAATTCACAAGAAGCTGTTTCTTGGTTCATTCTTACGTGTGGATACAACAATAGAGGGTCTTCGCTCGTTTGACGATCAAGGCCTAGAGTTCCAATGCGAAGATTGAAAGGTTCTTGAAAGATTGAAGATTGTGATTCAAATCACACCAATAAATTGTTCGATAGCTCGAAGACCGGAAAGCAATTAAGGTTGGTAAATTCTATCTAATAGGAATTCAATTTAATCGTATAGAACGGATGCTTAGGGCTTGGGTTTGTGTTAATTTGATGCTTAATTCCGTGCGCATGGACCCATAAAACCCAACACCAAGGATAAAGGAAAAGAAAGAGAGTGTGCCTCTAATGGGAACTCGAAGCGGTCGGGGAGGTGGGCGCCTTCCTGTATGTATCTGTCAGCGAAGTATAACTCATGGACCCGCCTCTCCCCGGGCGTACTCATCTATCCGTCTATGTCCGCCGGACCCAGTAAGCGAACATAGCCGTACCCTCGGCATGCCCAGAACAAAGTCTTTGGAAAGGGCGAACCATAAGAAGCGTCGAGCGTCTGCTCAATTGTGATGGTGCAGTCCCTCTCTCGTCTTAGAGCTATGCTCTGTGCTCTCGGCCAACTTAGCCTCGATCACGGCATACTCCATGTACATCCCCTTCCGACATGATGACAATCCCACGACGATTCGATCGACTCACGTCCGTATACCCAGTCGTGCCATTCAAAGTGAGCCCCTTAAAGGACAAGCCGATGTAGCGACATAATCGGTAGGGGTCACGGTAGCCTCCCCCGAGAAGAAGTGAAAGTGTGGGTAACATCCCACCGATACTCACTTCGAGCGCCCAATAGGAGCCCTTGCTCTTATGTAATCCAGCCGCCCCCACTCGGGCCCTCAGCAAGCCATAAAGCTTAGAAGCCGCCTAAGGTGACGATGACTCAGATAGCCCGCCTTTACCAGCGTAGTGGGCAAAGCATCCCAACGACAAGCCTGCCGCGGACCCCGCCTCTTCAGCTTATCCAACTTGCGTTGGATGATATCACCTCTCTCCTGAAAATAGATACAACACAAATATGTCATCAAAATTGCCTAGGTGATATGAACAACAAAAGAACAGAAAAGAAAGAAAATAAACTCCATCTCATTTTCGGATACATTTTCCTACACACATTCTTTTCTTACACTCAATTTTCATTCAAAATCTCTTATACAAGAGTCCGTTCCAAATTCGGCAAATATGTGTTCATTTTACAAATGCCATTTTCATTCAAAATCCTCTTATGAGTACGATTTCCAAATTCGACAAATTTGTGTTCATTTTATAAAATACAATTTCATTCAAATCTCTTATACAAGAGTCTGTTCCAAATTCGACAAATTTGTGTTCATTTTACAAAATATAATTTCATTCAAAATCTCTTATACAAGAGTCCGTTACAAATTCGGCAAATTTGTACATTTTTACATAGCATGCATCTTTTCTCACGTACCATGCATCATGTCATCAAACATGCATTCACAAAAATAAATTATCGCTACAAAAAAAATCTCTTATGCAAGAGTCCGTCCCAAATTCGGCAAATTTGCACCCACTTTATTTTTACATTATGCAAACTACTCATGTTTTTCATAAACAAATTGCATATTCTTTCTACCCATAACTTCAATTAAATACATGCATCACCAATTTCAATTTTCCATGGCAAAATAAACAAAAGCCCCAATTTTGACCATTCAAGCCCTAAGTCTAACATATACCAATTTTGACAAAAAAATCAACAAAATAGCCAAAATTGAGTATCATACTAGACGTGGCCGGTTGTGAAAACCGCCGGTTAGCCGGTTTTCAACCGTGATTTTTAAGCCCCAAATCAAATCGGAACCGAACCGCCTAACTTCTGCTAAACCGGTTACGGTTTAGGCGATTCACGATTTTAACGGTTATCAGGTTAACCTCCGGTTTGACGGTTTGGATCTGCTTTCAGTAGGAGTCCTTGGTGTTGCTCGAGTCGAAGCGGCCCTTTAGGAGTTTAGGGTTTGAGGGTTACGCTAGAGTCTTTGGTGTTGCTTTCAGCCGAACAACCCTTTTAGGGTTTAGGGGTTGAGGGTTTGCTCGGCCGAGTCATATAGTAGTGCTCGGTAGAGCATCATTTTAGAGTTAATTTTTTAACAGATTTCGTTAACTTTGTATGTAGTATATTAATTTTATTTTTTTTCAATTTTTTTTTGGATATATAAGACTATTTTAAACTTAAGTTTACTACATACATTTTTTACAAAAAGGTCTATAAAAAAAGTTATGAATTTTTAAAGAAATGAAAGTTAACGGTTTTTGAAAAATTAACTTTTAATTTTTTCAATTTTTTTGGATATATAAGACTATTTTAAACTTAAGTTATCTACATACATTTTTTGAAAAAAAAGGTTTATAAAAAAAGTTATGAATTTTGAAAGAAATAAAACTTAACTTTTTTAAAAGAAACGGAAGTATATAAAAGAAAAAAGCGACGGTACCCTTAAATTTTATAAATTAAAATACAATTACAACTTGAGGGTATTGGTAGGAGTGGTGGTGGTAAATTTGGTAGTAGTGGACCTAGACCTAGTGGTATTGATAGGAGTGGTAGTGGTGGCCGTAGGAGTGGTAGTAGTAGTGGTGGTAGTAGCGGTAGTGGTGGTGGTGGTAGTAGTAGTAGTGGTAATAGTAGTTGTGGTGGTGGTGAATGGTGATGTTGGTGTAGGCCAGGTAGTAGTGGTAGTGGTAGGTAGCGGTAGTAGTGGTGGTGGTAGTAGTAGTAGTGGTAGTAGTAGTGGTGTTGGTGGTGATGGTGGTGGTGTAGACTAGTAGTAGTGGTATTGGTAGGAGTGGTAGAGATAGGAGTGGTAGTGGTGGCGATAGTAGTGATGGTTGTAGTAGTAGTAGTGGTAGTAGTAGTGGTGGTGGTGGTGATGGTGGTGGTGTAGGTGGTAGTAGTGGTATTGGTAGGAGTGGTAGTAGTAGCGGTAGTAGTAGTGGTGGTGGTAGTAGTAGTGGTAGTAGTAGTAGTGGTGGTGGTGGTGGTAGTGATGGTAGTAGTAGTGGTGGTGGTAGTGGTGGTGGTAGTGATGGTGGTGGTGTAGACTAGTAGGAGTGGTAGTACTAGTAGTAGTGGTAGTAGTGGTGGTGGTGGTGGTGGTGGTGGTGCTTGGTAGTAGTAGTAGTAGTGGTGGTGGTGGTGGTGGTGGTGGTGAGCATAACGTGGCTAGTTTGAAAAAGTGGCCTAGTTGGAATGAGTTACGGCGTTCGCTCGTAGAAGCAACTCATATGACTCAGTAGGCATGACCGTTATTGGAAATTAACACTACTGGAAGGTTATGCTCGGCCAGAGCAACTTCATATGACTCGCCAAGCAAGCTGAACCGGCGGTTAGCAGGCGGTTGGCGATTTTTCAAAATTTCAAACCTTAACAGAGCAGCCGATTACATTTCGGTTAGCCGGTTCAGGATAACCGCCAGTTGAGCCGGTTTTGGCCGGTTTTGAACCTCCCAGGTTGGCTAGGTTCGGTTTATAAAATGGACACGTCTATATCATACCATGCGGAGATCCTCGTCGGTGGCCCCGATGTTGCCCGCATATCCAGGATAAAACTCCTCGTTCATCGATTGCGGGCGTGTAATGGCGGTGCATTCTCACCTGGCTCGAAGCCTCCTCCGCCGCCTCTCGCTCACCCGAGGCCTCGACGGACTCCACGAGCTCCTCCACTTTGCTACATGTAGCCTTGATTTTGAAGGATTTTGCAGAAGAAATCGAACAACAAATGGAGGTTTCTATCTCCTCGCTCTCGTTTTTCTCTCGTCTCTCGTCGTCTTTTGAAATTTGGGAAGACAGACACATCTGCCTTTTTGAACCGGGCGCCTGTTGGTCACGATCGCCGGACAAGATTGCGAGGCGAAATTCTGTTTTGCCCCTTTAATTCAGTCCTCTGCACCCCGAGACCCCCGGTTTAACGAAAACTTAACGGAAGTCCATTCCCTTCCTAGTTTTCAACTCATCGTAAGCAGTCCTTTAACGAAAACTTAACGAAGTCCATTCCCTTCCTAGTTTTCAACCAGGCGTCATCGTAAGCCCGTTCTTTTAACAAAAACTTAACGGAAGTCCATTCTCTTCCTAGTTTTCAACCCCGGTCGTCATCGTAAGCCCGTTCTTTTAACGAAAACTTAACGGAAGTCCATTCCCTTCCTAGTTTTCAACCCCGGCCGTCATCGTAAGCCCGTCCTTTAACGAAAACTTAACGGAAGTCCATTCCCTTCCTAGTTTTCAACCCCGACCGTCATCGTAAGCCCATTCATTTAACGAAAACTTAACGGAAGTCCATTCCCTTCCTAGTTTTCAACCCCGGCCGTCATCGTAAGCCCGTCCTTTAACGAAAACCTAACGGAAGTCCATTCCCTTCCTAGTTTTCAACCCCGTAGTCATCGTAAGCCCGTTCCTTTAACGAAAACTTAACGGAAGTCCATTCCACTTCCTAGTTTTCAACCCCGGCCGTCATCGTAAGCCCGTCCTTTAACGAAAACTTAACCAAGTCCATTCCCTTCCTAGTTTTCAACCCAGGCCAAATCATCGTCAGAGTAGTCCTTTTAACGAAACCTAGCGGAAGTCCATTCCTCGTTTTCAGCCGAGCCGTGGCTAGTTCAACTGCGAAAGTCAGTCCTTCCTAGTTTTGGCAAGCCAGTCCTTTAACGAAAACTTAACTAAGTCCATTCCCTTCCTAGTTTTCAACCCGGCGTCATCGTAAGCCCGTTCATTTAACGAAAACTTAACGGAAGTCCATTTCCTTCCTAGTTTTCAACCCCAGGCATCATTGTAAGCCGTTCATTTAACGAAAACCTAACGGAAGCCCATTCCCTTCCTCGTTTTCAACCCGGCCATCATTGTAGCGCACAGAAACTACGTCCCAGGCGGTTGAACTAGTCATTCCCCATCAGGATACGTAGGTAACCTACCATGGAACAGGCCCAGCTTGACCAACACGTCGCCACTTTTCCCCAGGATTATCGTAAGCCTGAATCTTCCCAGGCGAAACGCCTTCAAATAGTCTCCCTCGGTTTATACTCCTAAGGCTGAACCTCGACTTAAGTTCAATCTCGAACTAAGTCCCAGTCCCAGGTTGAACTCTGAGATCGAGCCTCGACTTAAGTTCCATACACTGAACTAAGTCCCAATTTAGGTTCATACTCTGAACCGAGCCTCGACTTAAGTTCATACTCTGAACTAAGTCCCAATTTGGGTTCGTACTCTGAGCAGAACCTCGACTCTAGGTTCATACTCCACGAACTAAGTCCCGATCTAGGTTCATACTCCTGAACCAGAGCCTCGACTTAAGTTCAAACTCTGAACTAAGTCCCAATCAATTCGTAATCTGACCAGGAGCCTCCAAGTCATACTCGATAAGTCTCGACTTAGGTTCATACTCCTGAACTAAGTCTCACTCTAGGAATAGACGCTTCCGCTAAATCGAGTCTGTCTTCGGCAACGCTTCTGCTAAGTCTAGTCAGTCTTCGGCAACGCCTCCGCTAAGTCGAGTCAATTTTCGGTAACGCTTCCGCTAAGTCGAGTCAGTCTTCGGCAACGCTTCTTCTAAGTCAAGTCAGTCTTCGGCAACGCCTCCGCTAGGTCGAGTCAGTCTTCGGCAACGCCTCCGCTAAGTTGAGTCAGTCTTCGGCAACGCCTCCGCTAGGTCGAGTCAGTCTTCGGCAATGCCTCTGCTAGGTCGAGTCAGTCTTCGGCAACGCCTCCGCTAAGTTGAGTCAGTCTTCGGCAACGCCTCCACTAAGTCGAGTCTGTCTTCGGCAATGCCCTCGTTAGTCGAGTCTACCTTCGACAACGAAAATGCAGTGGGAGGTCCATTCATTTGACCGCTCCTTTCCCCCGCAAGACCTGAACTACGACCGGCTTGATTCCCACATGGGATACGTAGGAATCCTTTCGTTAAGGGTCCAGTCATACGACCGCCTCGGTCACCTCCTCGCCCATCTCGGCAACGTTTGCCAGATTGGGATCCTCACTTTGTCGACGACCCCACTTCCCCTGGAAGTACCGTCGTCGAGGGGCTACTGTAAGTACCCTAACCTGGGTCGTTAATGTTCCGTCAGCCCAAATTAATGATTTATAATCATTTAGGGGCATTTTGGACATTATTTTGACAATTTGAATGAGGAAGGACCTCTTAGGAATAAAAAATGGACAATTACCTCGCTGGAAACCTGTCATTTCCAAGAAAAAGGAATATTGACCATTTAGAAACAGCCAAAACTACTTTCTGCAAAAAACAGGCACGCTGCTTAGGACATCCGCGCGGACAAGATTGCACCTACAATCTTGTCCACGCGGATAAGATCAGCACCCAGGCAACCTATAAATACAACCCTTCTCCCTCAGTTTAAAAAGGCCCAAAAAAAATAGGAAAACCTACTGTCACTCTGTCCAAATTCACCCTCAGCTTGACCATTTACACTCCCATAACTCAAATTCCACACCATATTCATCCTCTAATCCATCCCAAAACCACTTCTAACCCTTTGAAACCTCCAAACCCTAAACACAAACCCAAGAAAATTGGTAAACCCTCATTCTCTTCACTCATATCTCTCTCATTTATGCACACACTTCATGTAAAAATGATGTAATTTTACTTACCATCTTTTGTTCAACTCCCTTTTCCCTTTTGTCCCAAGGATCCAAGAGGATCTCCATGGAGTTCATCTCCATGGATGATTCTCTACATGGATCCACATTTTATTTATGCATTTCCCCTTTGCCCTCCTTTTTATTAGCTAGTTCTTGTTTGTTACTTGCTTTCTTGACCTAAATATGGTCATCTTGGAGTCAATCTCCATAGATGATCATTTCAAATGGTCCACATTATTTACATTCCTTGCAAATCCCCCTCTCTAGTCTAAGATGCTCACCTTGGAACACTTTCCTTGGATGAACATCATCTAGACTTACAAAATAGGTAACACAAGATGTAGGAGATACACTTGAGTATAGATCTCAAGGATGATCATCTTATGACCACCTTAGAGATGTTCCTCTAAAAGTTGATAAATCTTGACCTATCCCTTGTTCAAATTCACTTTTATGTCAAATTCCCCTTTTCCCTTAGCAGATGAAATGCTCACAAAGTCCTAACGTACCCCCGGGATGACTTGATTAAGTGGATTCATCACTTATGATCACTAATCAAAGTCTAGGGAAAGAGAGGACAAGCATGGATGCCAAAATCCAAATCACCATTTACTTTCTGTCTTTCAGTTACAATTCCAGTTAAGTCCTGTAAATCCAGTTAACTTTCTGAAAATTACAGTGACTAAATTGGAAACTGTAAAAATATTGACATTGCAGCCCTATCCGCGCGGATGAGATTGCACCGCAGTCTTGTCCACGCGGATGACATTGTCAACTGTAAACAGTCCCTCATTTTTCTGTTATTTTCAGTTTAATCTCTATTTTCAAACTGTTTTTCAGTTCAGTCCTTACAATTTCAGTTATTTTCAGAAAAGTCCCTTTAAATACACACACACACACACACAAAAGGTTTCAAGTGAGGAAGACTCGTCGTACGAGGCATTTCGGGTGAACACCAACGTTCTTCTGGAGTGTAACGTGACCTCCGTACTCACTTTCTCTAATATTCGGTATTTTTCAAAGTTTTGGCCCTTAAACTAAAAACGGCGTGGCGACTCCGAAACGATTTTAAAAAGTCCGATAAAGATTTTTCAAAACTTTCAAAAACAAACAAAAAGCCTTGTCGGGCGGCCAGAAAAATCGGGATACACATCATCACAATTATCTGCAATGGTACTCTTCATATTCACACCCTATTATGCACCCCATAGCTGAGCGGGCTCACGCTGTCAGGAGGACAACTGAAGTTGATGTCCCAAATCCGTGGGATATGATCATGAATGTCCGGGACGTGATGATTCCTATTGCTGAAAGATGAAGAGACAGAGATCATTCGATTAGTGCACAGGAGGCTATGGAAGTCATCTTTAGAGCACTGACAACTACTCAAATCCCATCAACGCTATCAACTTCTCAGGGTCATATAGAAGACGACATTAGATTTGTATTTTTTTGGTCTTTGTAATATGTATCTGAAACAATGTATGAACAATTATTTTTGGTTTTGTATTTGGTGTTTGGAATGCTTGTACAACTCGATTAGTATTGTATTATGTCATTGAAAAACCTTCCAAGTTTGAACAATTTCTCATGAAATATTAAGTGTATTTTTTTTTGTAATATTCAAAAACAATGTTATGTACCCCTATTAAGTGTTTTTTTTTTGGAAACGTTCATGAAAAAACATTGTTATGTACCAAAATCATAGCCTAAAATTTTTTAAATTTTTTTTTGCCCAAGTAACAAATTTTCGGCTAGTACTGACCGAACCATTCAAGAAGTTCGGCTAGTACTGAGCGAAAACCCCTTTTTTGTTCGGCCACTACTGGCCGGAAGTCCTAATAAGCATTTTTTTTTTCTGAAACGTTCATGAAAAAACATTGTTATGTACCAAAATCATAGCCTAAAATTTTTTAAAAAAAATTTGCCCAAGTAACAAATGTTCGGCCAGTACTGACCGAAACATTCAAGAAGTTCAGTCAGTACTGACCAAAAACCCCTTTTCTGTTCGGCCACTACTGGCCGGAAGCCCTAATAAGAGTTTTTTTTAAAACGTTCATGAAAAAACAATGTTATGTACCCAAATAATATGCCAAAGTATTTGAGTTTTTTTCCCTGGTTACAACGGTTCGGCCAGTACTGACCGAACCTTTCTAAGTGTTTCGGCCAATACTGACCGAAATATTTGATTTAAATCGGCCACTACCTGCCGAACCATTCAAAAATGAATTTTTTTTCATTTTTTTTCTGTTTATTAAGTCGGGACGTAACAATGTGTTTCCCGTCATTAAAAAAGTTAATTTAAAGTTATTTAAATTTTATAAATTTAAGGTTAATTTAAGGTTACTTGTATTACATGAATTAATTTAATGTTCATTTATAGTTAGTTAAATTTTAAATATAATTTTAAATGGAAGTTACTCATAAATGAAAATTATCTAAAGATATGTAACACCACAAATCATAATATTTAACATAAATAAAATTATTTAATATCAATTACATGATTTGATGTTTCGGGTACTTGTATTAATCGTTCTTGATAATAGGCTAGCCATCCGGATGCACGGTCATGACGTTCTTCATATCATTTGTACGGTAGTGGTGGCAATGGGCATCCTTCCTTCAACTAGACATGAATGTAATGATTACCGTTGACATAACATATACAAATCAGTTTTGGTTTGCGTGGCATTGATTTTCGTAGAGGAAGAAAGGTCAAAGACAATGTGTTACTCAGTCACTAACGCAACGTTGAATGCATTTCCAACAGCGTAACCCATTTCTGCAGCGTTAAACCAATTTGCTTCTCCGCATGGACCATCATACCAGTTGAGAGTGAACAGGACTTTCTCCACCCTATCCTCGGCCATGAATAACTCATTATATAACTCTTGATTTCCATAAACCTCTTGATATAACACTCCCCGAACCCACCGCCATTCATCTGAATCACGTCCAAGTAACTCTGCGATACACTGGAAGCCACAATTCCCATCACCCCGCACATCAATTGTTTTCTCAATATAACCATGCATGAAAACAGGTACTTGATCAAGATATGGTATTCCATGTTGACTTTTTCGACACACGGGCTATAAGATAAATTCAAGAAAGGTAAAAATAAGTTGAAATGACTAATTTCATGCTATAACGTTTAACTGAATAATATAAATAGTTTTGAGGTTACCTGTAACTTGGCTTTTGCAGATAACATCGGAGAACCTTGATTTGCATCGGAGTTGAATAAAACTTGGTCGGGTATAGCCTCCACGTACTCAAATGCGCTAGGATCACGCTTCGTGGATTTGATGAACTTAGCATTCGTCGATTTAGGACGACCCTTATTATTGGTTTTTACTGCAGGTTCATTGGCCATTGTTGTTTCAGGGTGACAAATCTCGGTCAGCCTCCGAACAATCAAATTCTTTCCGATTCGTGTAGCTGCCTCAAATCTTAAATCAAGAGTATCCCAACACTCTTTATATCGATTACGAATCTCTTCTTCAATATTATCATCGTAACTTATTATCGGTAGGATATCTAGCTTACGCCAAAATGCATGAACTTTATCAAGTGGGATGGGCGAGTTGAATCGCATGAACTGTGCAAGCTCATGTGGACAAGGGAGTCCGCATGCCGATCTCACCGCACACCCACACAACAATGGATCTCAGTTACCATCATATAGAGAATCCAATGAGTTGAAAATCAAATCCAATGCATTTATAGACACCATACCTCTAACCTCACTCCATAGCGATGACTTGAATTTATGTTGAACCAATGTCCTGCTTTTCTCAAATAAGGCGATAATTGCAATATGAGAGCATTCAATGATTTTATGAATTTGTTTCCAACATGTCTCAAATGCTCCCTGGCTCGATCCAAGTTGTTTCTTCAACAAGGCATGTTGACTCTCCACCCTAACATAAGTTACGTATTTTATTAGCATATAATTAACAAAACATAGGAAACAAATTCATAGGAAACATCAAAACATATGACACATCAAAAATAAAGTTCACCCGATATACCTGTTTGTAGTCAAGTTGTCAAAGGCATAAGTTTATTTGTCCAACACGAGACAAATCTTTCTTTGTACGGCACAATCCATTGGTTCATGACATAATTGATCGCATCGGGATAACGACTGAAATCTTCTGATAATCGCCGTAAAAAGTCATTAAATGATGCCTCTGTATCAGCTTTGACCATTACATTCCAATGAAGAATAAACGCCTCCCAAATCTCTTGCATATCAAACATTTTCTTGCATTTTGCTAGAATATTTCTGTTGATATGCCATCGACAGAGCAAATGAGTTGTTGTTGGGAACGTCTCACGGATTGCATTCATCAAAGCAAGCTCCCTATCGGTCACGATAACATTAGGAAGACATGATTCATCCAACAAAGATTTCAACACTTCGTATGCCCACGTGTAGTTTGCTTCTTTCTCAGCCTTTAAGTATACAGCAGCAATTACGAAGGTCATTTTTGTTGATGTCACGCCCACAATCTCAAGCAAAGGTAAGATGTACCTATTTGTCTTGTAAGTGCAATCCATGAATAAGGCGTATGGAAATGCTTTCAGCAATTCAATCTTTTTGGATGAGCAAAGAATATCTCCTTAATTACATTTGTATCCTGGCATTGCCGATATTCGAAATGATAACCTTGATCATTTAATTTAAACATGAGTTGTTGGATTTGAGAACGACCCGCATGCTCAATTGCCCAGCTTTTCACGCGCGCATTATAAATAGTACGTATTAAGGACTTGTTTTCCGGAAATTTCTCTTTTAATCCATATAAAATATCCTTTGGCCATCTATTTGCATGTGACATTTCTATCACGTACTCCTCTTGTTTCTGTAATCTACCGACATAAGAGTGACCCAACATGGATTGACAAATCGGATGATTGTGAACGCCACATACCACTTTTAATTGTCATTGACCATCAACAGTGACTTGTTTGGCGTTCAACTGAAACTTACAATCACATTTCTTTGTTCCGCTTTCTCTATTTTTCCTTTTTTTTTCTCCAAAATTTCATTGTTGACAGATTCTTGAGTGGAAATAGAGATTGACTTTTCCTTATATGTCCCCCAACGTTCACAAACAAGCGTCATTCGATGAGCGGAATTACGGATTTCGTTATCTGACCGACCAATGACAATGATAAACCCATGCTATTCCCCCCTTTTACGAGCCCATTCAAACATTGTTTGATGGTCTCTAGAAAACAAAGGCATTGTGAATTCTGTGGTGTAATCTCGCAAAACACTTTCAAACTCAATCGGGTCATAGTTGTTGTCACTCAGTGAATACTGCAACAGTTCAATAAAACAATAAGGAAGGGGTACGAAGAATAACAAAGGTTCGGCCAGTTGTGGCCGAATTTTTTTAAATGGTTCGGCCAGTAGTGTCCGAAATATTTCAAAATTTCGGCAGGGTGTGACCGAACCATTTTAAAAGGTTCGGCTGAGTGTTGCCGAAATATTTTAAAAATTAGGCTGTTAGTGGCCGAAAAACAACCCAGATTCGGCAAACCAGAGCCGAACTTTTTCAAAATTTCGGTCGGGTGTGACCGAACTTTTTCACGATTTTCGTCTGGGTGTGGCCGAACCTGGACTGAATTTCGGTCACTACTGGCAGAATTTGTGCTACGAAAAAAAAAAAAGTTTTAACACATTTATATGGTTAGAAAGTGAAGAAAACTTACATTAACATTCAATTGTAGAGCCATTTTATCCATGAGCCTGTTGAATCTCTTGAACAAATATGTATGTAATTTTTTTTTTTTTTTTGTGAGAAATGATGGTAGGAGGAAAAGAATGTAGTAATTTTTGGATGTAAAAGTATAATGAAAAGGGACAGGGTGATTTGATGAAATGGTGAAGAATTGATGAGGGGAATGTGAAAAATTGATGAGGGGATAGATTTTCATTAATGATACGGGTGTACATAACAATGGAGGTAAATTTTGGGTTGAAGGTTACAAGTGTATATAACATTAGGAAATGATAGTATGGATTTAGGGATAATAATGTCATTTCATTTGATGACATATTTGAAATCTACCACTTACGGGGTTACTCAACAATTTTACGGTTTATATTAGGGGTGGCAAGTTGTACTCGTCCGTACCAACCCACTTGTATACCAACCCGTATCAATTATAATTGGTACAAAAAGTCGCTATACCGAACTCTTGGTACGATAGTACCGTACCAATTATGTCTAATTGGTTGGTACATGGTACGCAAAAGTGACTTCGATTGGTATACCGGTGTACCGAGATTATTTATTAAAAATTATTAAATATAATTATATATCTATAGTATAAATCATAGTTGTCCACCTCATCCCATGAACAGTTGAATGAATAGTTTCAATCACCGAATTTTCCATTTTGCCCTCACTATTTTGTCCCTTTCCCATTTTGCCCTTAAAAAAAATTTAATTAAATTTTGCCCTTAAAAAAAAAATTATTTAAAAAAAAAAAAACGTGTCCTCACACGGGTTTAATTAAAAAAAAATGTGTCCTCGAACACGGGCTTATTCTAGTATAATAATATAACATAAAAAAAAAAAATCTAAACCTAAAATCTATTTTCAATTCAACAGTCGTGACCCCTTTCTTCTTTCTCTCCTTCTGGCGATTCAATTGCCGATTTGTGATCCATCATTCGACGCCGGTGCGCCTCCTTCCATCTCAGTCCACTGGCCAAGATCTTCCCACCGCACGCCTCCTCCCCTTCTAAAGGTAAGTTCTCTACTCTCGATTCTCAACTCTCAACCCTCAACCGTCACATTCATGTTTTGTTTAGGGTTTGATATTTGGTTTTTGTTTCGAATTTTTGGTTTTTTCTTGCTTGGATTTACTAGTTTAGGGCTTGGATAGTTGGATTTACTGATTTTTTGGCTTGGATTGGGGTAGAAACTGATTTCTCCGTTTCTCAGTTCCTCGGTCTCAACTTTTCTGTAAACATAAATATATATTATGGGATTGTTATGTGTTAATTTTTATCAGTTATGGTTGAAACTTGAAACAAGATGGAATCTTTCAATTCATTCAAAGACCGCTACAGTTTCTTCTTCTCAATCGATTCCTCTATTTACAAATGCATTTTTTTTGTCTATGTTTATATTTGGTATATTCGAATACCAACCGTATTCTAGCCTCACAACATACAATACTTTATTAGCATAATACATTTTAACTAATACCTGTGATGTTTGATTAAACATCCTCTCTCTCTCTCTCATTATTGGATTGATTACAGCTGGTTTAACATAATCAATTTATCTTAAATATTATTATGTAATTCTTTGCTAGGCACCTAGGGGACTAACCTCCTACTTTCCAATCATTAATCCACAACACTTAACATATATGTGTCGAGTTAATTGGTGCGTGCCTGCCTTGATAAGCAATCTACACCCTGCTTATCAAATAATTATGACAATTATTGCAGGCACAAAAAGTGGTAGCTGGCATCTAAAGTACAGGCAGAATCATACAATTCACCTAAAGGTCACACTAATGTCTCCCTTAACCACAATTAACTATCTAATCCAATCTCTAGTCCCTTACAGCTAACCACCACATTGCACAACATAATTTGTGTTTCTTCTTAATCGGTCAGATCCACTTGAGGAGAGAGAGAGAGAGAGAGGCAAAAGACCATTCTTTATTCTTTCAAGTAACAAGTGTTTAGATGCCATTGGTGATCATCGGGGCCGGTCATGTGATATTTAGGACAGACCCTAATTTTTCAGCCCCAAAGGAGAAGAAAAAAAAATGACAATAGCATAAATTGAAATCGGGTGTTGTCAAGGCCTCAAAGTTCTTTAGTTTATCTCCTTAACCAGTAGGGCACATTAACAATTTTCTTTAAAGTAGAGAGTATTTATATAATAAAAAAAAAAAGTTGGGACTTTTCGGGCCCAAAAATTGGGGGTTCTAGGCGACGGCCTCTTGTGCTGGCCTTAGGGCTGGCCCTGATGCCCGACTCTGTCACCCTGGTGACCACAAGGGGTTGTAAGTCGGTAGGGTCCACTACTCACTCCCAATTAATAGTTTCTCTTCTCACTTCCTAGATAACAAGTACTTGCATCCTAATCTTTGTCAACTGTCAAGCGTTCATAACAGAAATTCAGGTTTAGCACAAGCTCAAGTCAATGTTACCACCTATTGGAGCATTTATTATTAATATTAATTCATATAAAATAATACGTAGATATCATACTGCACCATGTGCACTGTTGACTTCTCTAATCGTGGCTCACATGGGAAAACAGCAAGTAAAACTAGGATTAGGTTAAAAAAAAACATGTTTAATGAGGGAATTACATCAGAAAGAAACAGGATGACTGACTATCAACTATACTTCCTCCGTCCCGAAAAGTTTGTCTCACTTTTGACTTTCATGGCAAACTCAATTGAGCTTTGACTATTTATAAACGAAAAGGGCCGCGCCTCCTAATTTTTATTAATAGAGAAAAACAAAAAAAAAATACAATGAGGGGGACATAAAGCTTTACCTCCAAAAAATAACGAAAGGAAAAAAATGTAGATATCTTGCATGCAGTTCTATAACTTGTTATTGATAGTATTTCTAATGGCAAAATGATACTCCCTCCGTCCCACTTCAAGTGAGTCACTTTCCTTTTGATCCGTCCCACTTCAAATGAGCCATTCCATAAATGAAATTATGTGAACAGTGTTTCGGACATTTATACCCTCATAATGTTTATATATTTACAAAAAAACTATTCATTATACCCTTATAAAGTTAACATATTTACAAAAAAAACAATCATTAACTTACTATTCCTCCCACTCATTCTCTCTCCTATTAAATGTTTTTAATTTTTACATTCTCTCTCCTCTAATCTTCTACCAACTTTCAATTCTTTATTCATTTGAATCATTTTTTAAAAAATTTCTTAAAAACCGTGAAATGATCCAATGGCTCATTTGAAGTGGGACGGAGGGAGTAACAGTTTTCAGAATTGCATAGAGATATCGAAATTTTTGTAAAATAATGGTCAAAGTTTGATTGAGTTGACCATGAAAGTCAAATTAGGACAAACTTTTCGGGACGGATGGAGTATTATGAATTAACCTCGAGTCATGTTTCTACGAGCAACTTGAACTAAAGTGTGATAAGTCAGTACCGTAAAGGATAAACGAAAAGAAGAATAAGATAACATGCACTTCTTTATTGATTATGTCAACATTTTCACATTATATTGACTATACGAGTATTTACTTATATGTATAAATAAATGTACCATGATTGAACCGCTAAAGAAATTTGTGTTGAGTTGGACTTACATGAGGATTTACGCCTTTTAACTCATTGAACAACTGGTAGTTGTAAGCTATTCGTGGAAGTCTTGGGCTTCACAACAAAGGGAAGTGTGATTTCAGCAGGGGCAGCATCTGGTACAATCTCTTTGAAAGGTACTTCAAATATCAGAGATTGATATAAGCAGACTTCATCTTCCTTGCAGTAGTATACCTGCCAAAGTCAAAACATGTAAACTAATTGGAAGCAAAAAACAAGTGTATCTTAATGAACTTCTGTTTCACTTCACACGGTCACACTATGTAAGATGCAAGTTTTTGAGAGAAGCTAAAGGTGGTTTTAACTACATTTTTTTTGGACATTCATTTTGGGACAGAGGTATTATACTTCTACAATTGACTACTTTCACGTGGACTAGTCCATGTATGTTGCAATCGAAGAGTCCACTTTCGGAGGATATTATGAGATGCATTATTACATTACAAAATTCAATAATCCACCCGATCTTTTCACTTACATAATTAAAGGAACATTATAATTACAAGAAATTGCAAGCTAGAAAAAGTACTCTTTTGAATGCACCATACGAAAAATGATAGGACAATTTGACTGGAACTGAGGGAGTGTATGAAAAATGAGAGAAGTTCCCTGAAACTATTATATATAGTCAAGTTTTAAGGTTATGGTTGACTCCGCCAAGAAACTAGCCTGTCCCAAGCCAGGAAAAAGGAGGGTTGTGGAAGGCATTTGTTACAACCAGCGTAAAACTTTGTTACAATGCCATGATATGAACCAAAAAATGAATTCAATTAGGGCATTCCGACACACATCTGAAGCTACTAGAAAGAAAAGGGACTAATGATGTAAATGATGCTCAGACAATACAGATATGAGAGAACCAATTCTAGAGATATCTAGCTCTACCATAAACGAAAAAAGTTCCATTTAGATATAGGGTTGTGCCAGTCCACAGCAGGCCTGATGCACCAACTGCATTAGGTTGATACCTTAAGCACAATGAGGTATCCTGCACAGACTCTATATTGGACTCACCCCAAATCTAGTTGAAGCCTGTTTATGGTCAAAATGATACCAGACCTCTAGTGCTCACACATTAGTAAATGAACCTCTACCCAATGGGAAAATCCAATTTGGTAACAATATAGTTCATAGCTATAGTTTGCTTTGTAAGAAGCATATTTGCTTTGAAATTAATTTCCCTTTGCAGATAAACAAGAATATCATCCTCTTAATAGTATTAATAGCTTCAAAATCTCTATGTGTGTGTGTGTGGGGAGGGGGGGGAGGAAGTGGAGCACGGAATACCTTGCAATTAATTCTTCCCATGGAAGCTGAAGAGGAGGATCTACTGAAATGTAGCATGGCAGTTCCTTCTGGGCTGAGATTTCCATCCAAGGGATCCACAATTGCAGCATTCTCTGGCTCCATTTCAACACTAAATTTAGACCGTGCTTCCTGAAATAAGTTGATTGAGTTTATCATAGGTAAGTGAAACTGTATCACCAAGGAGCATCGTTGTAAAAGGTAAACTAAAAAAAGTTGAACAAAGGCAGCGTAAAAAGAGGCAGGTTGACATCGCACCACATGCACAACCGTCAACAAACAGAGACATGGACACAAGTACACAGAAACAAACGAGCACGTGTGCATGCACACACACGCACAGAGCGAGAAAGAGAGAGAAAGAGAGAGAGAGGGTGAGAGAGAGAACCTTGGAGAAATGGTACCCTTCAGGTACTGAAATTTTGATAATCAAGTTACCCTCTTTAGATGAACCACCATCAACTACGATGATCCGCGTATCAGTTGACGCTCGCCTTCTAAGGCGCTTCAGAGATCTCGATTTTTGTGTAGGAGGCTGAACTCCTTTCAACTCTAAAGTAAGAAGTTTTACTTCTTCATCGTTCAGGTCTAAATATCTAATTTGACTGTTGTTGGTATCAGCTACAAAAAGTCTTCCTGCAAGGTACCAAGGAATGTAAATATAAACTTCATCTTCCCTCTGTTGGTTTGATAAGTGATTGCAGGGGTAGAGAGAAAAAATACAACTATAAATGATTACATTTAACAAAAGCAAATATTTGAAGATTAATTTCAAACTCGATCAAAGAAGACTTCTTAAAGAGGTCATTCGGCGTTTACAAGAAATGACATCTTCACATACTTCATGAGAGGACTCCTTTGTGTAAGATCGATCCCTCATACCTCTTGAGACGGACAGAACCAGAATTGACACTTTTGGTTCAGAAGAACTCCAATACATTTTTTCAGAAGCTTAGAAAACCATACAAGTGTAAAATATAGAATAATCTGTATCTCTGTTTTCATAATTATTCTTTCTGACCTACATTCTTCCTAGTGTCCCTCTTGGAGACTCTAAACTTAATAAAAGTAACAAATTTTTCTACTTTGAAGTCTGTAATTGAGCAAGTTCTCTATGTTTTGGAAGATCAGCTAGTAACAGGTTGTTCTAGCTTAAACCAAAGGTCTCAGGTTAAATCCCTGGAATGCACCTGAGTTCAATCTTGGTAGGGAGAGCTTTGCCGGCCTTGTGGTCCTACCCAACTCGAAACTGGATTAGTGAGTAAACAGTAGGATGACTGGATATCAGTGGTTCGGAACAAAGTTTTGGACAGAAACATTAGAGGGGATAATGTTTGATTTATGTCCATCGGATTGCATTTAAAAACAAATATTAGAATCGCTGGGCATTGATGCTTGGAAATGAGTAAGTCTCCAATGTGATGTTAGACTATTAGTGGGGCAGAAAAATAGCTACTTTTCAAACTAAAATTCCAGGACATGCTGGAAATCATTACTACAGGTTATTATATGGACCAATGAAAGCTTAAAAGAGGCAGTCTATTTTTTTTGTAGCTAAAGGGAATGAACGACACCTTTTTCTGCTTCTACAATCCCTGCCGGTTCTGAAAGCTGCATAAAAGGAGGAAAAAATCAACAGTGTCTCAGACAGTGGATCTGAATCAAACGCCAAAACTCTTTAATTCAAGAATGAAAGAGATAGAAAATCCACAATTTGGTTATCATTGTTGGCACTTGTGTATGGCTTCTTTAAGACTTAACAGAAAAACTGACGAGAAAAGTAACGGAGATTGAAAGAATAAAAGAAATCAAGTCGAGTCTTGTATTTGATACAATCTCCGTAAGAGTTATTTGTCCCGCACAGGTGCTTACGGTTGAATGACAAAACTCTCGTAAGATAAAACGACTTTTTATTAGTTATAAGGAGCACTCCAATATAACTAATCTACGAACAACACAATGTTTTGAAACTTTGGACTTGAACGGATTGAATGCAACAATATGCAATGATTTGGGTATGATGATCTATCTTACTAGAGGGTAGGAAGGGTAGAAATACAGTATATGTAAATTGAAATTCGGAGGGAAAGGTATAAATAGAGAATCAAGGGTTTTGTGTCTTTTCCCACGAAGAGACACAACTTTCTGTTTGAAATAGTGCCTGTTCAGGATCTGCTCGGCCGAGTCAAGGAACTCGCTCGGCCGAGCACCAGGCTGCACGGTCGAGTCAAGAGACTTGCACGGCCGTGCAAATCATACTGCTCGGCCGAGCATACTTGTGCCTCGCCCGAGCAAGCTAGTCCAGAGACTTTTGGCCTATTTCTGTGCTCTGCTCGGCCGAGTCAAGGACTCTGCTCGGCCGAGCACATCAAACAAAACTAAACACCCTTTAATTAACTCTCGTTAAGTTACAAAAGACCATTGTCATTAATTCTCATTCACCCTAAATGGTTTTGAGACATTAAATGAGTTTAATAATCTACAACAAATGTAGAATACATTTTGTAACTAGTTCCGTTAACACATAACGAACTTCCGTTAGAAATCTAGGTCAACGTTAAGTCAAACTTAATTTTCCGTTACCAATTTCCAACAATCCCCCACATGAATGACAATTAATGCATGAATGCAATTTCGTCCAAAGTTCAGGCGAACTATTATTACATCGGAATAGATAGCTTGTGGCCTTGAATCTTCCCTAGTGAAATATTATCGGATATACTAGCCATTTGGTAGCGAGTTGCTTTGAACCCGGTGGCGTCGGATGTATACCAAGACAATAATACTCACATAATAATAGCTCTAACAATTGTTGTTCTCACGTTTTTGTCCTTTTTGGCCACTGGACCGTATCTCATTCATAAGCGTTCATTTAGAGGCGGCCTTATTACCTCTCACTTATATAGGTGATTCATTCTATAAGGAGTATCATGCACTACTCCACCCGTAGGTATAGAAATCATTAAAAGTTTTCTCAACTTATCCTTACCATTTCGCGTGTGCTTGTACTTGGATGTTACGGGAATGAGTATTGAACATCTCCAGGTTAATAAACCGAGTTGTTGTTTCCAAGTAACTCTATTAGAACTTATAACTTGGTTGTCTCATTGAACGAGGGCACGGGATCTCCATTTCTCAAGGTTGAGTGTCCGCTATAAGTTCTTTTGTTGTGGGTTTTAAACCCATTCCCCATAATAGTTTATACGGTTGATCTCGATTTATACCTTTGGTAAACGGATCCGCTAAGTTATCACGTGACTTTACATAATCAATAGTGATAACGCCATTCTTGATCAAGCTGTCTAATGGTATTGTGTCTACGACGAATATGTCTAGACTTACCATTATACATACTACTCTGTGCCCTTCCTATTCTGATTGACTATCACAATGTATCATAACGACGGCGGTTTATTCCAACAAGGAATATCCTCCGGGAAGTTCTTAAGCCATTACGCTTCTTCCCCGACTTTATCCAAAGCTATAAACTCGGATTCCATCGTGGATCCGGCTATACACGTTTGTTTGGAGGATTTCCATGACACTGCTCCTCCACTTATTGTGAATACATATCCACTTGTGGATTTAGAGTCTTTCGTGTCCGATATCGATTGGCATCACGGTATCCTTCTAATACTTCTGGATATTTATTGTAAAGTATCCTATGGTTTAATGTATACTTTAAATATCTTAGTACTCTCATTAGTGCTTTCGATGATTAGTACTAGGATTGCTTGTGAACCTACTTAGTTTGCTTACGAATATGCGATGTACGGGACGAATACAATTCGTTAAGTACATCGATTGCCAATTATTCTTGCATATTCCGGTTGAGAAAGCTGGTTCCCTTTGTTCTTGACTAAATGTAGAGCCAAGTCTACGGGTGTTTTAGCTAGGAGGGTCATCAAAGACATTGAATCTCCGAAGAACATTCTCTAGGTAATGGGATTGTGAAAGAACTAATCCTTCGGATGTTCTAGAGATCTTTATCCCTAATATTACATCGGCTAACCCGTGTCTTTCATGTCAAAGTTCTTCTTTAACATGCCTTTGGTATTCATGATCAAATCATGATTACTTCCCATTATGAGCATGTCGTCTACATAAAGACAAACGATAACGAATGATTCGGATGTTCCTTTAATGTAGACACGCTTGTCACATTCATTGATCTTGAATCCATTCGATAACATGGTTCTATCGAACTTCTCATGCCATTGTTTAGGTGCTTGTTTTAGTCCATACAAGGACTTTACAAGTTTACACACCTTTCTTTCTTTACCGGGAACCACGAACCCTTCGGGTTGTTCCATGTAAATTTCTTCATCAAGTTCTCCATTTAGGAAAGCGGTCTTCACATCCATTTGGTGTATCTCAAGATTATGCGGCTGCTGCAATAGCTATGAGAACACGAATGGATGTGATCCTTGTGACGAGGAGTATGTATCAAAGAAATCATATCCCTCTTTCTGTCTAAAACCTTTGGCTACTAGCCTAGCTTTGTACTTATCGACGGATCCATCCGCCTTATACTTCCTTTTAAGGATCCATTTGCAACCCGATGGTTTGCAACCTGGAGGAGATCAACTAATTCCCAAGTATTGTTGAGCATTATGGATTCTATTTCACCGTTAATGGCCTCTTTCGAACGAACTATCCGGACCAGGATAAAGCTTCTTTAACGGTTGATGGTTCGTTTTCTAACATGTAAGATAGAAAATCAGGACCAAAAGTCTTTTCCACTCTTGCCCTTTTGCTACGTCTTGGTTCTTCATCTTCTATTTGAGAAGGACCGGTTGTAGACTCATGTGTTCTCTTATTAGAACCTACATCTTTCCTGTCCTTAACCGGAAAAATGTTTTCAAAGAATACCGCATTCCTTGATTCTATAGTAGTTCCTACGTGCATATCAGGAATGTCCGATTTGTGCACTATAAACCGATAGGCACTACTATTATTGGCATATCCAATAAAAACACGATCGATGGTCTTTGGACCAATCTTGACTTGTTTAGGCTTAGGTACTTCAACCTTTGTCAAACACCCCACACTTTAAGGTATTTAAAACATGGCTACGGTTATGTCATAATTCAATAGGGCGTTTTATCAATACCTTTCTTGGGTATTTTATTAAGAACATAATTAGAAGTGAGTATTGCTTCCCCCATGAGTTGTCGGGTAAGCTGGGCCGATCAAAAGCGCGTTCATCATCTCTTTGAGAGTACGGTTTTGCGTTCAGCAACTCCATTAGATTGAGGGGTATATGGAGCCGTTGTTTGATGAATTATACCGGATTCCCAACATAATCCTTCAAACGGTGCTTCATATTCTCCACCTCTATCGCTTCTAATTTTCTTAATTTTCAAGTTAAGTTGATTCTCAACTTCTTTCTTATAAGTCTCAAAAGCCCCTAAGGCTTCATCCTTACTTCTTAAGAGATAGACATAGCAATACTTAGTGCAATCATCTATAAATGTAATGAAGTACTTTTTACCTCCTCGAGTTTGCACTAGTTTTAAATCACGTATGTCGGTGTGAATTAACTCGAGAGGAGTTGTGTCTCTTTGTATGGCATTAAATGGCGACTTTGTCATTTTTGCCTCAACACAAACTTCGCACCTATTAGTCGAGTCGGATTTAGTCATTTGGATTAAATCTTGTCTCGCTAATTTCTTAATGGTGTCGAGGTTTACATGTCCTAATCTATCATGCCATAAATTAGAACTTTCCGACAAGTAAACATAAGGAACACAACTTTTATTCATCGCACCTTGGCGGATCATTGTCATTACATTCATTTTAAAAAGGCCCTCCTCGAGGTAACCCTTTCCAAGAAACAAACCATTCTTGGTTAGTCCAAATTTGTCGGATTCGAATACTAGTCTAAAACCAGCCTTACTAAGCAAAGCGCCGGACACCAAATTTTTACGGATGTCTGGAACATGCAGCACATCCAACAAGGTTACTTCTTTTCGGAAGTCATCTTCAAAATCACGTTTCCAATGCCTTGAACATCGGAGGTCGCAGAATTTCCCATTTAAAGCTTTCTTAGGAGATGGGAGTATAGGAGGAGAAACTTTCCTTGTTACCACAAATATGGCGGGTAGCACCGGTATCTATCCACCACGCTTTAGGGTTCTCTTCCAAATTTGCAACGTTGGCTTCAAAGACAACCGCTGCAAAGTCTAGGTCCATGTGGTCAACATTGTTCGCCTCTTTCTTCGGGAGACGACAATCCCTTGACAAGTGGCACGGTTTGCCACAATTATAGCAAGACCCCTTGAACTTCTTAGAGGTCTTCTTCTTCCCTTTCTTAGCATTCGGCGGTTTCGGAATGCTTTCTCTTTGTACCACTCGTGCTAGCCTCGGCGAGATTGACCTTAGCCTCCATCTTGCCCTTAGCAACCTTGGCCTCATTGATTCTATTGTTCTCTTCAATTTGAAGACGAACAACAATGTCTTCCAAGGACATCTCTTTGCGTTTATGCTTGAGATAGTTCTTGAAATCTTTCCATGAAGGAGGCAATTTTTCAATGATAGAAGCCACCTTAAATGGATCATTCATGATCATTCCCTCGGCATCAAGCCCATGTAGAATGATTTGAAATTCATCTACTTGAGTTGTTACCGATTTGGAATCGACCATCATAAAGTCAAGATACTTACCGACGACAAATTTCTTTGACCCGGCATCCTCGATCTTGTACTTCCTTTCCAAGGTGTCCCACAACGCCTTGGCTAACTCGACCGTACTATACACATTGTATAGTGCATCGTCAAGTCCATTTAAGATATAGTTTTTACAAAGAAAATTACCGTGAGCCCAAGCCTCCTTTGCCATTTGCCTTTGGGGATCGGGATCACCTTTTTCCACCACCGGAGGATCTTCCTTTAAGAAGCGGTGCAAGCTTTAGGTGGTCAAGTAGAAGAGCATCTTCTGTTGCCATCTCTTGAAATCCACACCAGTGAATTTTGCGGGTTTCTCACCATGACCGTGGTGATGAGTTGTAGGAGCAGGAGCAACATGGTTGAATGTAGTATCACCTTGCGAAGGAGGCGTCACATTCCCTTGACTAGATGAAGTGGTGTCTTTCTCGTTTGCCATCTTGATGATCTTGAAGAAGCGTCAAATAACTCTTACGATTGTTGGCACTTGTGTATGGCTTCTTTAAGACTTAACAGAAAAACTGACGAGAAAAGTAACGGAGATTGAAAGAATAAAAGAAATCAAGTCGAGTCTTGTATTTGATACAATCTCCGTAAGAGTTATTTGTCCCGCACAGGTGCTTACGGTTGAATGACAAAACTCTCGTAAGATAAAACGACTTTTTATTAGTTATAAGGAGCACTCCAATATAACTAATCTACGAACAACACAATGTTTTGAAACTTTGGACTTGAACGGATTGAATGCAACAATATGCAATGATTTGGGTATGATGATCTATCTTACTAGAGGGTAGGAAGGGTAGAAATACAGTATATGTAAATTGAAATTCGGAGGGAAAGGTATAAATAGAGAATCAAGGGTTTTGTGTCTTTTCCCACGAAGAGACACA
This sequence comes from Adenophora triphylla var. japonica, assembly GCA_022495995.1. Lineage (NCBI taxonomy): Eukaryota > Viridiplantae > Streptophyta > Magnoliopsida > Asterales > Campanulaceae > Adenophora > Adenophora triphylla. The sequence continues at coordinate 84,542 of JAFEMH010006760.1, read as the reverse complement.
ACTTTCTGTTTGAAATAGTGCCTGTTCAGGATCTGCTCGGCCGAGTCAAGGAACTCGCTCGGCCGAGCACCAGGCTACACGGTCGAGTCAAGAGACTTGCACGGCCGTGCAAATCATACTGCTCGGCCGAGCATACTTGTGCCTCGCCCGAGCAAGCTAGTCCAGAGACTTTTGGCCTATTTCTGTGCTCTGCTCGGCCGAGTCAAGGACTCTGCTCGGCCGAGCACATCAAACAAAACTAAACACCCTTTAATTAACTCTCGTTAAGTTACAAAAGACCATTGTCATTAATTCTCATTCACCCTAAATGGTTTTGAGACATTAAATGAGTTTAATAATCTACAACAAATATAGAATACATTTTGTAACTAGTTCCGTTAACACATAACGAACTTCCGTTAGAAATCTAGGTCAACGTTAAGTCAAACTTAATTTTCCGTTACCAATTTCCAACAATCATTTATCCATTGCATAATTGACATCTTCTCGGGTGTTACAAACTTACAATTATACCTCTCTATTGAGCATTTACTCTTTGTTTTGGCTTCGAACATGTTAAACTGAATAGCAACATTTACCAAGCAAAAGAGAACCTACGTTGGTGCTATTTTCCTGCATTTTTATCATATAATCTTTGTTTTGACTTTGTAGTAACTAAAACTAACAAAAGATTTCTTACAAGGCTTACTTCGTGTAGTGTGTAAAGAGTACGTGAAGGAAGACAAAAATAGTTTTACCAGAATAAATAGTTCCATATGTAGTAAAATAATGATTAAACACTTTCATATAGCAAGCTAATTATAATTATCCAAACATGAAAAGAAAATGACATTTCACTGACTTGAGCTACAGCAGATGATCCATCCTTGAAACCAGCTCTTCCTGTACCTGCTAATGTACTCACTCGTTTACTTGCTGGATCTAGCTTCTTGATCTGAAATCGAGGAAACATTAGCAGTAAAAACCTAGATTTCTGCTATTAGACAGTCAAGTCATTAACTAACATAATGAGCATAACCCAATAAACCCCATAGCATATTTATAATCTCTTTTTCAATTTGATTGCAGTTCAAGTAAAGGATGGTCCTCTTATTAGAACTCAAAAAGTTTTACTAGATAGGGAAACATTAGTCACCAACAGTTACTATTGTCTTTCGGTTTTCCCCTTAAATGATGCTCATAATAGTCTGAGTTCTTGAAGGGAATTCACCTTAATCTCCAGTATTTCTGTAATATAAATGACAGAGAGCTGGTGAGCTCATCTCTCAACTTTATACTCTTGTTGACTTTCAATTTTCGATTAGCCCAGAGACAAAGTCTTAATAATTGGCATTGCCTAGATCCGGTACAGCTTATTTTGCTCATATATTCCTTTCATGCTCGGTTTGGTTCTATCAAGTGTAAGCAAAAGAAACCTGAAAGATAATTAATTAAGAACATCGTCATGAAGACAAATGAATCGATCATACTTCTATTGAGTTCATTATTGCAAGTATAATGATACTTCAGTATCTATGTTTTTCGAAAATGTTCACTTTTACTCTGTGGTTTCCTTTCCACAGTATGTTCCTAGAACCAAGCACAGCATTAGAGAATTCTTTCCTTCCCCTCATTAATTCATTAGTTAGAAATCCAGATGAGTGGCTTAAAATTTGTGTCACTCGATGGAGTAAATGCATTAATACAACCAAAAAAATTATGGAATTAAAAGTCATATCCGAGATGTTGATGAGCAAAGAGATATAGAGACTTGTGTAATCTATGATCAATATGAGTGCAAATCCTAAGCTTTTCAAAAATTGGGATTCCCCTGGAGGTCTCAACAGTGTCTAGTAATTAGCGAGCTATCTAATCAAGAGTACTAGAAGAGCAGAAGAGGCAAAACTCTTAAGAAACTTGAACACAATATTCAACATGGTGACCATACAACAACCATAGTGTCCCAAATCCCGAGGAGGGAATGAAGTTGTGCATTTAGTATTGAAACAATATCTTCGGTTAGATAATCAGAAAGTACCTTGTGATTATAGGAATCTGCAAAATATATTTGGCCATCCTTTCCACATAAGACGCCCAGAGGATGTTGAAGAAGAACCTCAGAGCCTACTCCATCATGATCTCCATACTGCGATGGATGAATAAAGTAAAGCATAGCCCGATTAAAGGGATTTGGTATAGATAAGAAAATATAATAAAACATCAAACAGCAGAAGATATGACCAGTATAAGTTATCAACCGAGTTCAAATATGAGACACTCGAACTAGTTTAGTTACTGGAAATGGTACCTTAAACAAGTTGTCGGAGAAAACTGAATCACCACCAGCAAGTAATCTTGATCCTCCTGTTTTCAGATCAACTGCTCGAATGGAGCTACTCTCACTATCAGCAATAAATGCCTCTTTCAGATCTACAATTGTACACGCAAGTGCAACCAAAATCATGGTTCGAAAATCAGAAACCTCCCAGTAGTAACTGAAAGACATGTCAACCATAATATAGTACCTTGTGATAACGAAATCCCAGATGGCTGTGCAAATGATGTGGTTGTGGAGCTATTTGAATATAGAAAATAAATAAAAATTAGCAAATTTATAGCTCAAGGAGTATCATTGAATAAAAGTTCATCCTTGTCAGATATTGATCTTGGGAATGTAAAAAATATAAAATATACAAATAAGATACATAACATGAATAAGTCTCGTCTACATCATAATTGTGGAAGCATGAAATAGACTCCTTAGAAGATAACAGATGCTAATTTTGTTATTAGAGAAAACATTGACTAGAAATTGCCTTTTAAGAGTGAACAGCTATCTATTACAATTATGCAAATCCAATATGGTCTATTCACCCATGGAAGCTTAAACATTCTAAAACTATGTAAACATGCAATATCTACTCCCTCCATCCCAAACAGACTGGCTTATTTGACTATGCAACCAAATTATGAGAGATTATAAAATCTACGTTTCTTAAAAAAAAATCTAGATTGACCCCGATAAAATACAGCACAACCAGTTTTTACTATGATCATGTCTTACTTCCATTTACCTCTATTGCATTGCATGTTATCACGCTGGAAAGTTATTAAATCAAGAAACAATTCAGGACAATAATAAGAGTTTTGATATAATCCCTCCGTCCCACCCAAAAAGGTACAAATTGACCTTGCACGGGAATTAAGGAAAGTCCATATTAGAGTAAGTGTTGTGAGTATGAAAAGTGAGGTAGGAGAGAGAAAGTGAGGTAGGAGAGAGAAAGTGGATAGTTATTGTGAGTATGACAAATGGATCCCATGAATAAAGAAGTATTAAAAAGTTTCCATTTTGGGAGTGTGCCTTTTTAAATGGGACACCCAAAATGGAAATATGTGTCTTTTCGAGTGAGACAGAGGGAGTACTATGTACGAAGAAAAGAGAGTCAGGATGATTCTTACAGAAAAATGTGTAAATGATGCTTAACATAGTATACTATATGCACAACTACAATTATTTAGCATGGTCAACATTTAATGGTCATCCGAATAAAAAAAAAAAACAGCATCAAGAGGATATCAGGAAATCAGCAGTATATAATAGAGCCTATAAGGAAAACACTGAACTTCTACATTCGAAGTTGTGTAAGAACTCAATCAGATTATGCACAATGTTAAGAACACCGGAGTAAATGCATGATAACCTCAGAGATAACATCAATGTACCAAAGGACTATAGAAATGTTAACAATTGACACTACTGTGGGGACCTCACTCTAATAGCTTAAGCTTTTAGATGAGCTAGTAATTTGAAATGGTACTAAAATTCTGGTTAGAGGTTACTCAAGGTCTGAGGTTTGAGTCATCCCACTTGCATCTGTTCTAATCCAATATTGCTGGAACACAAGTTTCCACTATGTTTGCTTTCGGATGCACATGCACCCTATTTTGCATATTGGTTTATCTGTCCACATGCTAGCTGGGTTGCACATGAAGATGAAGGCGAGTCTTATGGCTTGATATAAATTGATGGACCGTCTACAGTTTAAGATTGCAAATGAGATGGTAACTTAACATTAGTATTAGAGCATACACCTTTACTAACAAAGAAAGAGAACAATGCATAAACTGGCTACCTACCCTCACAAAGACAACGTACGGTCTAATGAAGGTTAAGTGCTGAGTAAACCACAAACCATACTATACTCGAGAGATGGGTGATCAAGCAAGAGAGGAATCCTTATTGAGAGAGGATTGAGTAACAGAATTGGTACCAGTCATACTGAATTTAGACAAAAGTAAGTCAATGTATGGACACCTAGTTAAGTGCAGATGGGAAGAACTATGAGACGCCTCAATGCTCAAGTGATAAGGCAATTCTCCAAAATCTCCCATTGCAAATGGGGAAGCAAACTCAACCTCTCTTGTCCCCTAGACATCAGACTAAAGAAATCTGGATCAGAAGAAGCTCGGTAGCAAGATGTCTCATATTCACTACTTTTCTCTGATGTTTTAGGCTCCCAAAAGTAGTAGAAAATGATATAAAGGGCAAACCCCGGTGCACCAAGCGCTCCCCGCCAAGCGGGGGTTGGGAGAGGGAACCATTTGCTAGAGCCTTCCCCTGACAATTGCCAAGAGGCTGTTCGCTAAGGTTCGAACCCGTGACCTTATGGTCACCAAAGGAGCAACTTAACCGTTGCGCCAAGGCTCGCCCTCTAGTAGAAAATGATATACAGATGGAAATTGAGCAGCTCAAACTTTACTTAATTAAGTGTCCTGTTAATCAAGCACAGCTAATGATACCATGACGCTCCGCTTCCCCTGAACTGACTAGTCTTGCAAACAACTATGATGCCCTATAGTCACGCCTAGCGCTCCGGACCACCTCCATTCGCTTCAGAGTCTTAAGCGCAACTCTTCCACTCAGAGAAGAATCTAGTTGCTATCCTTTACTCCTAAAGAATGCATTAGAAGCACCCCTTATCTAAGGGACATGAGTACACTATTTTAACCTCAAATTTTCCTACCGTGTGCTATGTGTACTTTCAAGAAGAATAACAAATAATTTCTTGCTAAGCAAATCGCTGTTGACAAAGTCCCTCATACCACCAATATGCTCATCCAAAGAAAAGTGTGAAATGCGACTATGTTCCTCATGTTCCTAATTATAATTTATGAATTACCTTGAACCATTCAAGTTTCTTTCGTAACCATCTCCGCTAAAAGCTCTTGTGACTCCATCAAGTGTGTTGTGTTCCCAGATCTGATGCTGCCCAGCCATTGCAATGTAAACAATCTCGTTGACAGGCTCAAAGCAGACATCCCAGGGAGAGTTGAGGAGCTGAAAGATTTTGAGAACACATAGTTTCAACAGGAAGACTAGCAAGAAATACTAATAGGCAATTTATTTCTGTATTATGTTGGCATATATAAGGGCCCCGCAATGAGAATGACTGGTGCTTCCGGCAGAAGTCGAACAGTAAAATATTAATCAGAAATTATGACAAACATATGAATATATATTTCCATATATCATAAGCAACGGCCTATTTAATAAGCTATTGAATGCAAAATGACAAGAAAGTAACAAGTTTATCAGATCTTGCCTGACTGCTTCCTGTCCCTCCCCCTTTATAGTCAGAACCTTTTGTTCCATTTCCTGCAAGAGTCTTCACCATCTCATTTACAAAATCAATCACCCTACAACAGCAAAAGTTATAAATTAGATACAGTACCGTGTTGTTAGCATAATCTCAAAGAAAACTAAAAAATCTACTTTGAACTTATTTAGTCAACTTGATTAAAGTTTGATCAATAAATTATAAACAATTATTTCTCCTCAAGAAATTGCACTTGGTATATTTTTCATAATGTTTCATTGGTTGAAATTTCGTAAACTTAAACATAATAAGTTTGTACTCCCTCTGTCCCATAGTAAGGTTCCTACCTTGGGTTTGCAGGCTTATGAAGGAAATGAGTAAGCAATTGCAAGTGAATTAAAGTTAAAGGAGTTTATTGGGACAAACTTTTCCATTCACTATTCATAAAGTTCAAGTTAGTTAAGTATCGTGGGTTTTTTTGTTTTTGTAATTTTACAAAAAGTAAACACTATTCTTAATTTGCCAGTTGGGACTAAAGAAAAGTGGGAACCTTACTCCAAAGAATCAAAAAGGAAAGTAGGAACCTTACTCTGGGATGGAGGGAATATTAAATAGTGAATTGATATTTCCTAGATTGATTTTCCAATATAGAAATGGGAGTGTTTTTTATTTTTTTTGAACGGAGCGAATACTAAGAAATGACGAAATTCAGCTCAGTCTTCTTATAATTACGAGAACCGAGAAACAATTCAGAAAACAAAGCATAAATCAGGGACATAGCATGTTGCTATGAATGCTACTCTGCACTTAAAAAAACATTAGGTCAATTTGACCAAGTTTCAGATGTATATCTTTCACACTTCTATTTTGGTTGGTAGGGGAAGTTTTGGAAATACACTAGAAATGCTAAAATCGCCTCTTTTATTAACTTAAACCACATCAAAGATCTATCCAATTAGTCAAACTGAACAAAAAAGTCAAAGTGTATATCTTCAATTAGGAGAGTATCTTGAAGCTGGAAATGAGAACTATAGAAGGGATAGGTATATTAGACTTCAACTATACACGCTTTGATCCAGCCAGAGCAGGTTTTTAGCTTTTCTCTTGAGAAATAAGTTTTAGCTATAAGAGTTTAATATTGATGAAATAAATACTTGAGTTTATTCAATGAGATTGTAATGAAGAGATCTTGAATCATAATTGGATCACTTGAAATGAGAAGACTTGCTCTGATCACCAAATGTTTCTATTAACTTGGAATGCACAAAACAGGAAGAAGGGTTCTGTTTAGAGACTTCTCCATTGCCAATGGTTGGAATAATTTGTCAAGTCATGCCTCTTCCTAACTGATACTCTCTCCTGAAACTGAGTCCTATTTGGTTTTTAGTAAGAATATGCAAATTGACTTTTAGGCTATTTTGGTAGCACATGTGCACGACTACCCTTAGAATTCACACTGTAGCATTGCAAGTGCAAAGAGAGACATGATACATATAGAGACATGAATTTAGCATCAATGGTACCAAATGAAACACACTAATAATGCCCCAGTCCTGGAATTCGAAATTTTAAAAGTCATTGTTTCTCAATAGAAGTATGAAATTTTCTTTTAAGTTTAACTGACTATTCGAAGTTAAACGAGTGTTTATGTTTCACCAAGAAGTTCCCTTCAAATTAAAGCATCTAGGATGCATCAGGCCCAATGCCTTAACAATATCTGAAGTAAGCTGGAAAATAAGCCATTTCAAATTATCATTAAGCTTTAAAACCGAGCGAAAGAGATTAATCTCTAAAATGAATAACTTTTCCCGGTCATCACTACCTTAAAGCATGATTTTCAGTGTCCGCAACATAAAGGAGGTTTTTCTTCGAATTATACGCCAAACCCTGTACAAGAATGTACCATTTAGGATTGTATTTAAGAGATCAACAAAAATCATGAACTGGCATCAGCCTCTGAAAGAAAAGAACAAAACCAGGTTACAAACATATGCAAATATAATGGTCCAAATGAACAATATTAAACAAATTAAAAACTTTAGGTGTGAGCATGACCTGCGGGCGATTAAACATGGCATCATCAAAATTACCATCACGAAAGCCCTCTTCACCGGTGCTCCCAATTTGGACAAGAAAATTGCCATCTAGGTCGGTGACCACCTGAATATACGAGTAATAATAAGCGTAAATGCCAATTTGTGTGTTCTTCACATACATGCACCAGTAACGAATAGGAAACAATCGGAAAAATGTAAAGGAGAAAACATAATAAAGAAAAATGGACCAATAACAGGGAGCCACTATCTGGTACAACCTCCAGTCATGCATTAAAAATACATGTTCAAATCATCAAAGTCACTTCAAGTAATTAACCCAGCATTCAGGCTTTTACAGGTCCACCATCCCCCTTACTGCTGAGAAGATCAAAGGCCTTCACGTTGTTACTTTTCCTTGAGGGTATGACTAGTTTGAGGTCTTTTCAAGTTCAATCAGTCAAGCAACATTCCATCTAAAACCACTATGGATTTTCTTACACTTGAAAAGTTAGAGGAGAAAGCCTCTTAAGACTCTGAAATCATTATATCGGCACTGCTCATGCAAAATAATAATTGAGGGATCCCAAAGACTCTTTGAACAGCATAGCTTTACTTCCAGTAATGTTTAATTTTCCTACTGAAATATATTCATATTTAAGTAATTTTCCAGATGATTTTGCACTGCATCTTCTAAGGAAAAAATCAATTGCAAGTAGGGTTAATACAAGCGGTAGAAACTTCATGTTATGTAGCTATGTTCATCACACACTTCAATCTCAAAAAAGGCAATAAGAGTATGCATCACAAAGGAGCGTGTAAAGTCTGCTGGTTATGCATGTGCGAAAATGTGTCTGGAACAGAAAGAGAGATAAAGAGAACCTACTATTCGATTGTGGTTACTGTCTGAAATGAACAGTCGGTTGTTGAGGACGTCAACTGCCAGCTTACCAGGAAATTTCAATGGGGATGTTAATAAGCGAGGGTCATTGTCCTTCTCCAAACTCAGAGGAATAGGTGTGTTCTTCAAGATATTCTTTCTACCATAATATATGAGAGCTGCCTCCACTAAATCGTCCAGATCCTTTCGGGGTCACAAGAGAAGAAACAAGTGCACAAGAATTTACTCTTAACGTTTTATAATTAACTGCATGCTAAGAAAGTTAATTAATGATAATAGACACTATCTACAGGCATAAAGTGTTATGAACATGTACCGCTATGCATAGTAATCATGACACGTGCTAGGTGCAATAATCAGTGCTAAAGAGACAATGCTAACATGTGCCCTTTTTGAAAATTAGTAAGTGAAATTGACAGCTTAGCTAGAGATGACTTGAAAATAATCGTGCACAATGTTTATGCATGCAATACATATTTCTAATAACGTATATATTTTTTTCAAAATTCCGTAGAGCCCATGGGCCATGGCATGCACTTGTACCAATGCCGCCCCCCCCCCCAATTTCATTACCATATCTTGAAATTCATATTATTTAAGAAAATAAAGATAAAAATATGAGAGAGAGAGAGAGAGAGAGAGAGAGAGAGAGGATCTTCTTTAGTAAGTTTCTTATTAACTTGAAAACAAGTACTCCCTCTGTCCCAAAATGAATGTCCAATTTTAACTTTGAGGGACATTGAAGAAAGTATGGATTTAGGCATTTTTAGTAGCATAATTATATAAGAACCCTTAATGATCTCATCATATTGCATAGTGTAAGTGTAAGTGTGAATTAGATCTTGTTATTTGATGATGGATGATTTAATAACTTCCCAAAAAATGAACATTCATTTTGGGACAATTTTTTTGGAAATTTGGACATTCCTTTTGGGACGGAGGGAATACATATGATTAATTTGAATTACTTCTTAAGATGTCATATTAATACAGGTACAAGAATTTTGTTATTAGAGTCAAATGTGAAACACTACAATCACATACTTGGAAAATTTGAGCAACAAATAAGTACCTTCCGCCGCCCTTCACCTGCTAACTGAGCAATGAGCTTACCGTTTGGCCCAACAATAGCAAATGTAGGCCATGAATTTATTCCTAACTCTCGCCACAAATACATATCCCCATCATTGACAACCTAGTAAATGATAAAAGTAGTAAGATTCACCATTTAGCAACAAATTCAGAGGGAAAATTAAGCTACCTTGCATGATACACTAGCTATCAGTTCTCAGATTGACCAAACAAAAGTGTTGGCTCCCACTCAATGCCAGGAATATGAAAGCCTAAAGCAGATCTTTAAGTTCCGTCAAGAAAACAGACCCAGGTACCACCATCAAGATCGGCACAATAGAGCATGTTTTGTGCTCTGTTTTTAGAGTTTGAATTCTAGTGCAACTGTGCAAGGAAAAACACTTTCTTAACCCGATACCACAGTTACTATACACGAGATACTTTGGTATTTTTTAGGGCGGGGCAGGGGGGGCAGCAAATAAAGATTCTAGAACAATACTTGCAGGTTTACTGCAAGAACAGTTTTTCACTATTCAGATATATTCTTGTGGCAGATCCTTCACAAACACTTATCTAATTAATGGAACACGAGTTCCACGGGGATATCCTCGTAAATTCTCTCAATTACTTAGAGATTGTAACAGTTACAAGTCATCGGCTCGTACAACTGAATTTTCAAAATTTCATAACGATGTCACTTGTTCCTCCGAAACAAGCTCACCCAAATTTAATGGAATTTACTTACAGGATGAGTTATGCCATAACGTAACACCGCATTGCGTATTGCATCCAAGTCTTTCTCGTTATCGAACTTCGCTGAGTGCACCCCGACAACAGTAAACTGCACAGTCATGAACGTCTATTATCCAACCAATTTTCATTGAAAATCCATGTCATAGTGTACATCTTCATAAACCTGCTAAGGCAAGCAACATCAGTTAGGTAAAACATGCTGAATTTACCCTATATTCAGGGAATCTGGTCATATACCTTTGGAGATGGGTTTGACCCACAATATGGTGAGTTGTTTAAAATTTAATAAATAAAAAAATAAAATAATATTAGTTGTCTCGGCTTTAACTAAAAACATCTCTATGCAGCGCATAGGTTAGAAATACATAAATAGAGGGGAGACTGAAAAGGAACTTCCAATTTGTCCAATATTATCAATAGTCAGATTTATGGTTTACATCCAGGGCCATTATATGGTAAAACGAAAACGAACTAGATAACCAACCTTACCAAGATAAGGAAATTCAAGGTCTCTCTATTCTCTCTGTTTCAATTACATTTGGTCACTAAGTAAATCAGGCTACATGCGGGCCCATCTTAATGTCTATTTCACCATTGTAGAGAAGAAGAGTATTTCAAATTAACTAAAAACTTTGGTCCATATCTTGAAGTATTTATTCCTTCCTTTATTCTCTCTCTCTCTCTCTATCTATCTATCTATATATCTATATATATATATATATATATATATATATATATATATATATATATATAAATCAATCTATCTCTCTCTGAGTGTTAATTCGTTGAGTGACTTTGTCAGGGAGTATTATTTCAAGTTAGCTGAAAGCACGGTGAATTTCTCCCCTAACATAGATCCAGCACTGGTTGGATCGTTTTAGAAAAACTCTCTCTCTCTCTCTCTCTCTCTCTCTCTCTCTCTCTCTCTCTCTCTCTCTCTCTCTCTCTCTGTGTTTATCACATCAGATGACCAAGTCAGTGAGTCCAACTACATGCTGGCACATCTTAATGTATTTTTCACCTTTGTAGAGAAGAACTGTTATTTCAAATTAACTAACAAACATGATGTATTTCTTCTTTTCTTTACTCCAGGTATAGGTTGGATCATATTAGAAATATTTAAGACCATAGGATAAAATTAGCAGGATCAATCACACGTCTATAATTACATAAAATCAGATAAAGCAATTAAAACCGATTGACAGTTTGGTGAAAGCAGAAACCCAGAATTTTTGTCAACGTGGAATACACTCAAAAGATGGAGATGATGAAAATGAAAGGAATAGGACCTTACTGGCATATCTTTATACTTTTTCTCCAAGAACTCCAAATCTGGCAGCACATGCATACAATTTATACAACAATAGGTCCAAAAATCCAAAAGAACCACCTTGCCTTCCAAATCCTGTTCGACACAGAAACTTCTCAGGAAAGAGTTTGAGCATTTGGTTTTACTAAGGTCACAGAAAAAAGAATACAAGTTTGCATTTTATAAATGAAGCCAAGAAACATTACAAAGAAAACATTCCACCATCAAAGGACGAACTATATGCAAGAGAATAATTTCAAGAAGTATTGACGCTAGTTTTTCCTGTAAATAGATTTCAACCATTTGTGTTTTCCTAGAAGTAGCATCTGTTTGTATTAGATGAAAACGAGTGAACATTAGAAAATTATATGCAAGAAGAACAGGAATATGAAAAAAGATGTTTCAGCAACATAAAACAAAATACTCTTGAGGGCAGTGTCTGTATGGCTCACCCTTATGATATTACGTTAATGGTGCATCAGTCTATAGACCATCTAATCTTTGCTTCAACCTAATATAGTGATTGGTGTTTGAATCTGTGAGACGAAACCTGAGAGAAGAGGAGAGGGTACTAAATGCAATCCTGGAAACTTTAACTTCTACTATTATATGGCATTGTGGCTAAGAAGTTGGGTATGATAGCTTTCTGTCAGGAGTGGGTTGAAGAGATACAAGGCACTAACCTTCAAAACTTCTGGTAGCTGACAGTAGATTTTATGTTCAAACAAAGCTCTGTAGATGGAACAGTTAATTTGACTGCAAAGTTTAACTGGTTTTTACACACTATTCATTACCTTAGATAATGTCAAATTTAAAGCTTCATGCATATAAAGGAGCGCCACAATGCATTTAGACATCAATATTTCTTTCTAGACATCAAGTGCCCTTTTACATGGACAGGTGAAAGATTCTAATATAGGAATGTGCCATCGGCTCTAATTAATTTGCATGACATGTTTAGGTGAGACGTTGGTTAGGGGCAGAGACGTACCTTTTAGCAAGCTTGCATACCTATATTATTTGAGTGAGTTTCCTCTTTCATAGTCAATATTATGCTTCCTTTTTTTTGTTATTAGAAAGAGTATCCTTCAGTTTTTACTGGTTCTCTTATTCTTTCAGTGGTGAAGTTTCTCAGTTAACCAAGAAATATAATACATAAATAACAAGAAAACAACTTAAATGGAGATGGGATTTTTCTACTAGTGTCCAGAAAAATTCTACTCCACAACTCTGGAACTGCATGCAGAAACCTGCTACCATGGTTAAAACGCATCACATCCAGGTCATTTCAACAACAACAAAACCTTTAATTCAAAACGATTTGGGTCGGCTCACATGAATTGTCTTATGGAATAGCCAAAAAAAGGTGGGAAGAAACTTTGGAAAAAATTAAATTAAATTAAAAAATAAAGTAGACGCATATTGCTTTCAATCACTCTTATCCATGTTTGCTTAGGCCTTCCCCTACCACTCACCATCTTATCACTTCTCCACTCTTCAGACCTCCTAATCGGTGCATCACATGGTGTCCGTCTCACATGACCAAACCACCTTAATTGGTGCATCACATAGTCACGTCCAGGTCATTATTGAGAAAATTTCGTCAGGGCTCGACTTTTAAATAACATATAAAAAGAGCCTAAACATATTATATATAGGAATACTTAAATCAAGAGTACGACCAATATATTCCTAATCCAGTGATGTGTGCCGTTCATGGAAAAAGAGCTCTTAATATAAACTCTTAAAAGTAGGGAGGGTAATTGATTGACCCATATATCTAAACAGGTATGCAATATATAATTAGAAAGGGTAAGTAATGGAACATTAAACATTACAGGTTCATCGAGAAGATGAGAAAGATAAAAAGGCTGAACCAGGCATTCCATTTACCCTGTGTAGCTGAAGAGGAGCTGTATTCAGCCAATCAAGTTTAGATGGAAACTCCGGCACCATTGTTGCAGCTCCCCTTAAGAACGAAAACAACAATCAGAAAGGCTAAGAATGCATTCTAGAATTCATAACTGTGAATATGAAAAAGGATCCATCCAAGTGTGATACTTTTGGTGTTTTGAGAATTGAACCATGTTCAGTTTATGGAAAAATAAATCAAATGAAGGACATCCTCACCTGCTCTCTAAATCTGAAATATAATCTATAAATTGCTGAATCCTCCCAGAAGGCAGTCCATCTGTAACCAATAAATCTAACAAATGCTCAAGTTTCGGTCATGCTACTGGCTGTAAGTCCCAAGACAGATGAAATATAATGTTTATACCGAATCAAAAAAGTACACAATCTGTCATCAACAAAAGCTGCTAATCAATAATATTTACAGTTAAAAGATTTAAACCAAACAAGTGATGAGTTTCGGATGCATAATCAAATAGTCGGAAGGAAAAATGGATAGAAAATTTTAACGCAACACCACCTTCACGTTGTCCAAATGGAGGACTGCTGGCACCAAATAACACATTCCATAAAGCTTTCGGGGAAGTGTATTGCATAGCCTGAAAAAGAATCTCTTCTATAGGTCAAAAAGTGATGGAGTATTTCATTAAAAATCAACATTGAGACAACAAGTTTCAGGACTTTTACAATATTCTACGTTCTAGTTCCCTCTTCCTTATTTTTTGATTCTTTTTTTCTTTCACTCATTTTACTTGCCTTCCAGTTTGTGGCCGTAAAAGCAAGGCAAGAGAGAGCAATTCCTAAGCTTCCATATCTCACTATATCTCGCCGAGTACCCTGCAACCTGTCCATAAATTATATCTGCAACCTCAAGATGAAATTTAATCATTGATGCACAAATAGCTTGGTATAACATTTAGCACATCATGCAATTGAAAAGAAACTAAGGAATGAGCAAGAACTAAAGCTTCAAGCTTGAAGACCTAGGCATCATGGAAGAAGTAAAACTCAGGCAAAAGGGAGAAAAGGTGAAATATAACTCCCCGGTACATTTCTTAAAGGGGTAAAAATACCGTCTCTCCAGACACTGACGCAGAAACTCTCCCCCTCAAAAAAAATTAAAAGCTTCATCAAAACAAAAAGGTTGCACAAGGAGGCCTTGGATGGTGGAACTCCTTACAAACCCCAAAACTTGAAAGTGGAAGGGGTATAGGAAACTTTGACATACAAGAGAAGGAAAGGTTAATTCCCTCACTGTGAACCTCGGAACGGAGAAATCCTTGAACTATGAAAATGAGCATATGAAAGAAAATAAGAATAATATCCCATGAAATTCTAATGTCTTTAACTACAAAACAAAACTGAAAACATGAGATGGCCTAGACAAAACACTTTTCCAGTAAGGATATTCCATCCCCCTCCCTCACACACACAGAGTTTAAGAATGAAGCGTAGATGATTCCCACCAATTGCCAGATACTCATACTTGACCCTCTCCAAAAATTAGTCCAGCTTAAAGCCTGGAATGGCCAAGTTTAAGGCTCCACTATTAGAAAACAATTGACAGAGTTCCCACCATATCATAATGCATTTGTTGTTAAAGTTCAGCGTTTCTATTCTATGCCAGCTTGATTTTCATTTTTCCCATGAAATTGGATAAATAGATAAACAGCTCTTCAAAAGTTCATGTAACATCTTCCAAAGGGATTACTTTACTTTCCACCTTCTGGCTTCTGAAAATTGGCGAAGACATCAGCAAATTGATTGAAACCCTAGGTTTGAGACGTTTAAAGTCAAGTGTCAGCTAACAAGCAAGGAATCATAATTTCACTATCTGCAGGTGAGAATGACGTGTTCTATTCATGCAAAGCTTTGGATGTTTGTTTTACTGATTTGTACTTGCTCAAAGACTGCATTAGGTCATTTCTTTTTCTTTTCTTTTTTTTGATAAGATACTTGGATCATGCCTTAATTCATTATCTTCAAAACATCAAATTTTATTGATTTGAAATACACAGTTATGTTTGACAGCGGAAAAATAAGGAGTGGTTGTTAACCTGATCTCTACCTATAGATCTGAGATATCTAGGCTGGTGGAATGTCACAAAATTGATGTCCTCGAGGAGAGAACTTGGTAGGATATAGGTAGTTTATCCGTCTGTAAGACATCCTTTTCATGTATAATATACACATTACCCTCCCCTTAGCTCTTTTTACAGGTGTGCTTCTTGTCTTGCCCGATATTGGTTAAAAATAAAATAAGAAGATTGTATAAACCCATGGTTCTTGCCAGTTCTAATCAGCAAGGTATTTGATCGATCTATCTCCATACATTTACTGAAGGATGTGTGATTTATTTGGCTTCATATAGGGTTTGACAACAGGAGCTTTGCACTGTTTGCAGGGAGTTGCCATTTCAGATTAGTGAAAGGACTGGAAGAATGAGTTGATATCTTGACCTTGGGTATGTTTCTTTGGATTTTTCTCTTAATTTTGCACCTGCCTCTCATTAGACTCCTAGTCCACTTTGTATGCTCATATACATATCCGATCACTATAATCATTTTAGCAAAACTCGCACACTTTCACAATGACACAGATATATATTCGACCCAGCTCAGCCTTTGAGCCAATTACTTGGTAGAGCATCACTTCAATCAGGAACATTGTAGGACATAAAGTCTAATCGAACTGATTGCGAATTCTAGCTCTGGGAAAGTTATGCAGCCTTTCCTAAACAACATTGTTTCGAGAAAGTAGACTGAACCTTACTGTGGTCCTTAAAGGCCAATCTTGTTAGAGCATTTCTCATTATTGTTGTCAAGGTAAAGCCACTTCCAAGTATTCCCTAGATGGAAAAATGTTGTATAGGTTAAAAGGAATGGTGATGGCAATCATTTGCAGGCATTTTTGAGTTGTAGATCTATGTTAATGACGTAATCTCATCTTCAAACACTTTTCAATAAATGAGGCATATAGTTAAGGGGCACATCAGAGCTGAGATCCTGATAAAAGTCTTTTGGTGGTTTAATTGGTTATCAGTAAGTTCTCTGACGCGGTTAACTCAAAAGATAATTCAAGACAAAGATCATTTCATCATCACCTTGATGTCTCCTGCTGGCAAAACTTATATAACTATGCATTAACATTCTGAAAATACTCCCTGTATCATGACGAGGAGACCCAGAATCAGTCAACACCTTGCTCTTAAGCTGCTTCAGTGTTGCACAGCGTTCCAGCTTCAAAATTCTTACAGCTATTCTTAATCTTTTAAGGACATTTTTCTGGCATAACTTTGTTTGAATGGAGAATACAAAACAAAACCATTTCACTTGAAAAAAAAATACTTTATCCTGATTTACAGACCATAAAAGTAACTGATCGATGACTGACTGACACTTCCCGTAAACCCACCAAACCAATACCATAAATGACAATGTTTTTTAACAAAAAGAAGGGAGACCAAACATCAGACATTAACAAAGAAAGCGTGAACTGCATAAATTTGAGTAACAACTGGCTAATCAACAATGTAAATTCAATATGAGGAACTCCCTTACCCTCCAACTGAGAAGGCCATATCTTCCGTGGAATAGGATGAGCTAGTTTCTGTTTTCTCATTCAGCAATGACGATGTAGTCTGTGCAAGATTGTTGGCAGGGTCAGGTCCCTGCATCTTTGCATCTGCAGTGGTTAGTCATCAGACCACATAAGGCCAATGCATGGAAAACTTCTATGCTGCAGATAACTGCTACAATAGCATTAACACATTTCAAAAATTAGCATAATAATGGAAGCAAAATATCGTACAAGTATTATTTAGTAGCAAGTGTAGAACGGAAGAGAAAACCCATCAAGTATCTTAAAATACCACTAAGCATATCATCCTTACTTGTTCGACATACAAGAGTAGATTCAGCAATCAACAGTACATGCGATAAAAAAAAGGGCAACCAGGTGCTACAACAGTATATGAGATACCAAAAATATATTTCACTACATACTATTGTAACTAGAGCCACCAGTGAGAATGTCTTCAAGTGAAATGTTTCCAATCTCCTTCCTGACAAATGAAGGACCCGCTTTTTTTAGAGTATCTTCTGATAAAGTTGTTGTCACTGCTATGCATCTGTAACCAGAAAATGCACTCAGAATTATATAATATAGAAGCAATTTGCAGACCACTGAAGGAGACGGGTCAAATGGTAAATTTAATGAGTTGAACTCCATGTGACCACGGTGATACTTGCTTAATGCATATTCCAACTTGCACATATGTGTCACAGTAGATGTGAAGGTTATGAATTATGAAGATCTAATCAATGGATTTACCTCATATTCGCAGCTTCAGCAGCCTGCACTCCCGCCAATGCATCTTCGATTACAATACACTGGAATAATAGGTGAAAATAGAATTATGCAAATTCACATATAAGCAGAAAAATATGATCGACGACTTATTGAGTTGAAAATAATTTCATGTGCTACTTTCTATCAATGTTACAGAAAATGTAAAGAATTCAACTTTCACCTCCTATCAACTGCATATCAGAGTAAAGTAAACAGATAGAGATTACCACCTCGTCCCTCCCCCCCCCCCCGAGGATGAACTAGATTAGAGAAAGCATGTTACGGGTTGATTCAGAGCAGGAACACGTCATGGGCCTTCAGACTTGAAAAGATAATTGGGAACGACTTGACTTAGCTATGATGCTATCAGAGGGTGGAAATAAAAAAAGAAACTGAAATAGATAAAGCAATAGAAGTGGGAATTTTTTATTGAGAATTCCCCAAAATCCCTGATACATTCTTTTCCTCAAAACTTCGATGATTATTTCATTATTCATATTGCCTTTTATAGGCTTTAAAATGATTGCAAAATTAAATGACATAATTAATAATATCCTTATAAGAAAGAGTAGTTAAAACTTATCCTAATCAGTGGCTGCTGGCTTTCCATCTCTTGTGTTGTTATTGCTGCCTTGTGCATGCATCATTACTCCCTCCGTTGACATCAAGCTTGTTCTCAAGCTTGAAGTTTGGAAAGTGAAGTCACTACGGATCAAATTGTTCCATGCTGCTTTATCATATGCATGTTTCTTCTGTAATCTATGCAAATGCACCAAGAATTGTCACTTTTGGGAACAAACAGTATCGGGAAAAAGAACGGGATTCGACTTAGCTGGATTCGCCCCTCCTGGATTCGTCCCTCCTCAAGCATTGTTGAACATTTTTTCTCTAGTTCATCCTTTTGTGTTGGAGGCAATATGTTGGGTTTGGCAAAAATGGAGGCAAAGGAGTTCAAAAACTCTGGTTGCTCATTAGAGATTGGAGGATACACAGGGTTGAAGAAGATGTCGGCAGGAGGTTGTTCCCCTGTCCATGTCACAATAATTCCTCGATCACAAACACCTATGGAATGAAGCTTTTCGCCACTGTCACACAAGTTGTGACTGGAAACCCGAGTGAGCGAGTAGTTTTAGAGTCGATGAAATTGTGAGTATTCCCGCAATCGTTCATTCCAAGTAAAGAAGTTTTCTGATAATTGCACTGGCACTTGGACTGTATTGGGGTGATGAATTCCAGCCATAGCCATGGTGCAGAAAGAAACAACAAGCTTTGTGTGGTTGTCAAATCCTCCTTCTTCGTTGTCATCTTCCTTCCAAAGCCAGAATAAACTTTTATGCGTATGCCCAAAGACAAATGTTTCGTCACATTTGTAAGATATACCTTTAGCGTCTCTTTCAGCTGCTTCTTCCTTGGAAAACAATTCTATATGTGCGGGAAAAGTTAGGAGTGTCGGAGAAGGACTTGTGGGAGGTGGTAGCGGAGTTGCTGGTGGTGGTAGTGGTGGTATGTTTGAGGCCATAGGAGGCAGATACAGTTGTTTGGACAGGGGGAACACGAATTGTGGTCCTTGGTCATTACTCGCAGTGTAATTCATGGTAGCATATGTGTCTGCCTCTTGGTGATTAGCAGGGCTGGTTTCTTCGGCTGGAGATATGCCTCTATCTTCAAGTAGTTTTGCTATCATCATTTCTAGACGGGTGATAGATTCTTTCATGGTAGAAACTGTTGGGTTTCGAGGGTCCATGCGCAGCGGAATAATGCAAATAACTCGAATACCCAAAGCCCTAGAATCCGTTCTAGATGAGTAATTAAGAAATATGAATTAGGGTTACCAACCTTGAATGCCTTTGTCGTTGATATACGTAGTCTAACTCCAGATTGAAGAATTAGCAAGTCTTCAATATACGATCCTTGAATCACGAACAAATGATCTTGAGAAGCGAAGATCCTCTACGAGTATCCACGCGATGAACGAACCCTAGAACTCTTTCTAGGAGGATTGCTAGATCCCTTGATTGAAACCTTTTCAATCTATGATGAATTATGGAATTGATGAGATTTTTTTTTTTCAATTCACAATTGAAATATTCTCTCTATTTTGTCTCTCTCAAGGCTCAAAATCGGAACTGGCTGCTAGGGTTGTTAAAGGAGAGTATTTATACTCTATAAATACTATGCCCTATTAAAAACCCTTGAGAAAAACGGTTTCAGCATTTAGGGTACATGGGCGGTCGCCCATAGGGACTCCGGGCGGTCGCCCATGTGTCCAGCCGCCTAATCCCTTCCTCCGAAAAACCCGTATATGGGCGGTCGCTCGTCGGACATGGGCGGTCGCTCATCGATACGTGGGCATGTGTCGGAGGTTTAATCCCTTATTCGAAAACCAACATGGGCGGTCGCCCATAATGACAAGGGCGGTCGCCCATCTGCAGGCGCCTCCAATGCCCGTTTTCAAATAACATGGGCGGTCGCCCATAGCACTCGGGCGGTCGCCCAACACACCCGTAAATCCATAATTCATTTTTGACAATTCGTTCGATGCGTGTGACCCCATAGAACTATATTATGTTGGCAATGAGTTCGATCACATCGATCCTCATAAGACATGAGCGGACTCTAGCAAGCCATCATGTCTACCCAAATAATATAATATCAAGTTCGTTTTTCCTACATAGTACATATCACAATCCCATTGTCACACGATGTTATATTGAACATGAGTCATGGTCCACGTCAACTCATATTGTTCAATGCTTTCTCGTTACCAAGTAAATTGATTAATCGAATGACATTAATCATATTAATTCATTCGGCATAGCCACGCACTACATCAATCTTACTCACGAGCGGCCAAGCAAACATCTCTCTTTACGAGGGACAAGTTTCCATCTTGACTTATCATTCTTCCCAACAAGAATCATATCATGCCAATAATAGCCCTTATTGTTGTCCGGTTAAAGACAACGTTAAACTATATCAAACATGATATTCATCGAGTGGAAGACGATGATAATCTCGTGTCAAAGGATATCAATGATATGACTATATGAGATTTATTTATGACATATGACCATGACATAAATCTCATAATGGGTCAAGTCCAAGACCTTGTTCTCTAACAAGTACCCATGAATCTAATGCGCATCTCCATGCATATAATCATCACATGATTATCCATTAGACTTCATACTAGCGCTTCATAAGTACTAGGGACACGATTATTATAACTAAACATGCAAACACATATAATAATCAAATAAACAATCTCATATATAAATGAACAATTACATTACATAAAGGTCTATCTCTATAGGCCTAGTGGCACTAACACCTACAGCCTCCCACTCGCACTAGGCCCGGCCACTCATGTATCTTATACCCATGGACCTAACATGACCATCATGTTTAGCTTGTGGCAAAGGCTTGGTGAGAGGGTCCGAAATATTGTCATCCGTTGGTACCTTGCATATCTTGACGTCCTCCCTTTCACTGCATTTCTCGTATGAGGTGAAAGCGTCTCAAAATGTGTTTGGATCGCCGATGTGACCTTGGTTCTTTTGCTTGGGCAATAGCACCATTATTGTCACGAAACGTGCTCTACCGGGTTAGTGATACTCGGAACGACTTCTAAGTCACTAACGAACTTCTTGATCCAAACCGCCTCTTTAGCCGCATCCGATGCCGCTATGTATTCGGCTTCATTGTAGAATCAAGAATGCTGCTTTGCTTGGAACTCTTCCAACAAACGGCACCTCCATTTAGCATAAACACAAACCTGCATCGCGATCTAAAGTCATCTTTGTCGGTTTGGAAGCTTGCATCTGTGTAACCCTTTACAACCAGATCATCTTCCATTCCTCCAAATACCAAGAATACATCCTTAGTCCTTCTCAAGTACTTAAGGATATTCTTGATGCCTATCCAACGGTTCTCACCAGATCGATCGGTATCTACTCGCTGCGCTTAAAGCATACGAGACATCGCGTCTAGTACACAACATGGCATACATGATAGATCCAATTGCCGAAGCATATGGAATATCATTCATCCTCTTTCGCTCATCATTTGTCTTAGGACAATGAGTCTTGCTAAGAGTAATGCCATGTCCCATGGGCAAGTTCCCTCTCTTAGAATTTTCCATGCGGAATCTTCTAAGGACCTTGTCAATATACGTACTTTGAATCAAACCAATCATCCTTCTTGATCTATCTCTATAGATCTTGATACCAAGGATATAAGCCGCTTCACCCATATCTTTCATTGAAAAACATTTTCTTAACCAAGACTTAACAGCCTCAAGTGCGGGAACATTGTTTCCAATGAGCAAGATGTCATCGACATATAGCACCGTAAATGGGACTATGCTCCCACTTATTTTCTTGTATACACAAGGCTCATCTTCATTTTTGATGAAGCCAAACTCTTTGATCGATTCATCAAAACGTAGATTCCAAAGCTCCGGAAGCTTCGCTTCAATCCATAAATGGATCTCTCGCAACTTACACACTTTGTTAGGAATTCTTTGGATCGACAAATCCTTCAGCCGTATCATGTATACATCCTCAAGTAGGTTTCCGTTAAGAAACGCTGTTTTGACGTCCATTTGCCATATCTCATAGTCGTAATATGCGGCTATGGCAATTAAGATTCTAATAGACTTAAGCATTGCTACGGGCGAAAAGGTTTCATCATAGTCAACGCCATGAATCCGCTCTATACCCCTTAGCAACTAGCCTAGCCTTATAAGTATGTACCTTCCCATCCATGCCGCTTTTCTTTGAAACCCACTTGCACCCTATGGTTTTTACACCTTCGGGTGGATCAATCAAGTTCCAAACTTGATTATCGTATACGGATTTGATCTCGGATTCCATGGCTCCTAGCCACTTGTCCGAATCAGAGTGGACATCGCCTCTTGATAGGAAGTAGGTTCATCATTCTCAATGATTTCTACTTCATTACTTTCCGTCATGAGAAATCCATATCTCTGTGTTCGGATCGTATCCTATCCGATCCGCGAAGAACTTCGTGTATCTTCAACCGGTTCCACAACAGCTTGTGAACTTGGTTCCGTCTCTACTATCTGCCTTTGTCATTTTCTGTTCTTGAATTTCTTCAAGATCAATTTTACTCCCACTAGTTTCTTTAGAGAGAAACTCTTTCTCTAGAAAGACACCATTTCGAGCAACAAACACTTTGTTCTGATTGGTTGTAAAATAGATATCCTTTCGTTTCCTTAGATAACCAACGAAAATGCATTTATCGTATTTAGGTGCAAGTTTATGTTCGTAAACTAATTTCTTTACATAAGCCTCACAACCCCAAATCTTCATGAAAGATAAGCTAGGCTTTCTTCCATACCACATCTCATGTGGGGTTTTAGGAGCCAATTTAGTAGTGGACCTTATTAAGCGTGAAAGCAAACTGCTTCCAGCGCATGTCCCCAAAAAGAAATAGGAAGGTTAACTTGACTCATCATCGATCGAACCATATCTAATAGAGTTCGATTTCTCCTCCTGGATACACCATTCCATTGTGGTGTTCCGGTGGAGTAAGTTCAAACAATTCCACAACTTTTCGATGATCGTCAAATTCTTGGCTTAAGTATTCACCACCTCGATCGGATCGAATGGTTTTAATAGTTTTGCCAAGTTGATTTTGTACCTCATTTTGAAATATTCTCAATATCTCAAATGCTTCACTTTTGTACTTCATCGTATAGACATAGCCATATCCGGAGAAGTCATCGCGAACGTTATGAAATACCGAAATCCTCCCCTAGCAATGCTATTCATCGTCCACACACATCGCATGTATGAGAGCCAATAAATCACTAGCCCTTTCACTACTCTTAGTAAAAGGAGCTTTAGTCATCTTGCCCAATAAACAAGACTTCGCAAACATCATATGATTCATAATCACATGAGTCTAAATATCCATCTTTATGGAGTTTAGATACGCGCTTCTTGTTTATGTGACCAAGACGGCAATGCCATTTGTATGTGTTGTTCACATCATTTGGTTTAGATTTCTTACTAACATGATAAACATTCTCAACATTATTTTCAACATCCAAGACATAAAGGCCATTAAAAGAATGAGCAACACAATAAAGCATGTCATTCAAATAAATTGAAAATTTCTTATTCGCAATAAGAAAATTGTAACCCTCATTGCCTAAACATGAAATAGAAATAATGTTTCGCTCAAATCCGAACATAATAATGCTTATTTAAAACTAAAATCAATCCGCTAGGTAAAGTGACTTCGTAAGTCCCTACGGCCAACGCAAAGAATCCTTGCTCCATTTCCAACCCGCAGATCTACTTCACCCTCTTCGAGCGACCTTCTATTCTTAAGTCCCCGCACATTTAGACAAATGTGAGATCCACATCCCAGTATCTAATACCCAAGAACTAGAAGTAGAAAGTAGAACATCTATCATATAGATACTCAAGTCGTGGCAATCACATTGCCCTTCTTCTTCACCCTTCCTCGATAAGCTTTGCAGCTACGCTTCCAATGCCCAGCCATTGCAATGGTAGCATACCGCATCCTTTGGGATTCGGGGTTTAGGCTTCTCAAAGAACGGCAACCTTTGCCTCTGCTAGCAACTTTTGCTTTACCCTTGTTTTTGAACCCTTTCCTTTATTCACCATCAACACTTGATTGGTTTTCTTGGTAATATTGTTCTCCGCATTCTTTAGCATCCCATGCAATGACAGAGATTTATTCATCCCATTCATGTTATAATTCGTAACGAACCGATTATAACTTTCAGTGGAGCGAATGCAATATCATATCCGTAGCGCCTCTAATCGGATAGATACCCAAGCCTCTCAAGATGTTCGAGGTGACCCTTCATTTTCAACACACGAGGCCCAACAGTTGTCCTTCAATCATCTCTGCATGAATGAAGAGCCTTCATAGTGTCAAACCTTTCCCGACGTGCTTGCAGAATCGGAACATTTCCTTTAAATGATTTCCCAAATCATAAGCTTCCATGTGTACAAGGTCCTTCCTCAAGGGCCTTACACATAGTAGCCAAGATCGTGCAACCAACATCTATGTAATCATCCACATGTTTCTTATGTTGGTCCCTTTCACTTTAGATGCATTAGCAAAGAGTTTCTGGTGGAATGGGTCCATCGAGAATGTACAACTTCCTTTCTTGTTTGAGAACAATTCTCAAACAAATGGATCCAATCCACATAGTTGTTGCCATTCTCTTCTAACTTGTCCTTCTCAAGGACTCGATCGCAAAGTGACAAATTCCGATTAGTGTTAGCAGCTATCGATCTACAAAGATATGCAACAAGATATAAACATATATGAGCACCAATTTCATTTAAGAGATTAAATAATGTATTTCATAAATACTCCCACTAAATTATATAACCTTCATATACAAACACGCATAATATAATTTAATAGGCTAAGACTCCAACTTTAATTTAATTTCAAGCTCGGCTATGGCACGACCAAGCTCAAAATTAAACTAAAAAGGTAGATAACATTTATCAATCATATCAACATATGACTCTTAGATCTTTTATGAGATTATAGACATCATATGTCACATGTTTCAATCTCATCTTATGCCTTAGGCCCAAAACTGTTTTGATAGCCTTATTGAGTTCAACCATTTTAAACGTATAGCAATCACTATTTGCTCATCTTGATCATACAAAGATAGAATTAATGTACGTCGCTATGGCGAGCCTACATAAAACTACCCGTACTCACAAGTGTTTAAAGTGGGTAGCATAAACAAACTCAAAATTTCAAAGAAGGTTCAATTTTTCATGTTTATCAATTAACATAGCAAGGTTGATTCATGAAAAACTATATGAGCATAATTATGAACATGGAATGATACAACACAAATTACATTTGGTCCGCAATTACTAGTACGCGGCCACGTGCTCCAAGGTTATCCCACACTTCCATCGAAGCGCTGGGGAAGGTTTTGGTGTCCACCCATATACCAAGTAATACTTCACAAATATCCTAGATTAATCACATTAATCATATAAATGAAATTGACATCCCATAACCTAGATTAATCATATTAATCACATATTTCAATTTCATAATCATGGTATATCACTATATACAATTACTTC
Organism: Adenophora triphylla var. japonica; assembly: GCA_022495995.1. Classification (NCBI taxonomy): domain Eukaryota; kingdom Viridiplantae; phylum Streptophyta; class Magnoliopsida; order Asterales; family Campanulaceae; genus Adenophora; species Adenophora triphylla. The sequence continues at coordinate 58,512 of JAFEMH010006760.1, read as the reverse complement.
ACAAGCAATACTCATATAATTTCACATTCCAAATCATATTTATCATGAAAATTCATATAATCATATTACACAATAATCATGATTATCTAACTAAACATCATGAACGGCTCGATACCACTGCTGGGTTTCGAGGGTCCATGCTAATGAATAATGCAAATAACTCGAATACCCAAAGCCCTAGAATCCGTTCTAGATGAGTAATTAAGAAATATGAATTAGGGTTACCAACTCAATGCCTTTGTCGTTGATATACGTAGTCTAACTCATTGAAGAATTAGCAAGTCTTCAATATACGATCCTTGAATCACGAACAAATGATCTTGAGAAGCGAAGATCCTCTACGAGTATCCACGCTGATGAACGAACCCTAGAACTCTTTCTAGGAGGATTGCTAGATCCCTTGATTGAAACCTTTTCAATCTATGATGAATTATGGAATTGATGAGATTTTTTTTTTCAATTCACAATTGAAATATTCTCTCTATTTTGTCTCTCTCAAGGCTCAAAATCGGAACCGGCCGCTAGTGGTTGTTAAAGGAGAGTATTTATACTCTATAAATACTATGCCCTATTAAAACCCTCGAGAAAAACGGTTTCAAAGATTTAGGTACATGGGCGGTCGCCCATGTGACTCGGGCGGCCGCCTACGTGTCCAGCCGCTCTAATCCCTTCCTCCGAAAACCCATATTGGCGGTCGCTCATCGTGATACGGGGCGGTCGCTCATGTGTCCTGTGAGGTTTAATCCCTTATTCGAAAACCAACATGGGCGGCCGCCCATAATGACAGGGCGGTCGCCCATCTGCAGCGCTCCAATGCCCAGTTTTCAAATCATGGGCGGTCGCCTATGCACTCGGGGCGGTCGCCCAACACAGAAATCCATAATTCATTTTTGACAATTCGTTCGATGCGTGTGACCCCATAGGACTATATTATGTTGGCAATGAGTTCGATCACGTCGATCCTCATAAGACATGAACGGACTCTAGCAAGCCATCATGTCTACCCAAATAATATAATATCAAGTTCGTTTTTCCTACATAGTACATATCACAATCCCATTGTCACACGATGTTATATTGAACATGAGTCATGGTCCACGTCAACTCATATTGTTCAATGCTTTCTCGTTACCAAGTAATTTGATTAATCGAATGACATTAATCATATTAATTCATTCGGCATGGCTACGCACTACATCAATCTTACTCACGAGCGGCCAAGCAAACATCTCTCTTTACGAGGGACAAGTTTCCATCTTGACTTATCATTCTTCCCAACAAGAATCATATCATGCCAATAATAGCCCTTATTGTTGTCCTAAGTTAAAGACAACGTTAAACTATATCAAACATGATATTCATCGAGCGGAAGACGATGATAATCTCAGGTCAAAGGATATCAATGATATGACTATATGAGATTTATTTATGACATATGACCATGACATAAATCTCATAATGGGTCAAGTCCAGTACCTTGTTCTCTAACAAGTACCCATGAATCTAATGCGCATCTCCATGCATATAATCATCACATGATTATCCATTAGACTTCATACTAGCGCTTCATAAGTACTAGGGACACGATTATTATAACTAAACATGCAAACACATATAATAATCAAATAAACAATCTCATATATAAATGAACAATGACATTACATAAAGGTCTATCTCTATAGGCCTAGGGCACTAACACCTACAGAAACATCCTCCTTTGATAAAAAAAAAAATCACCCATGACGCCGGCAATGGAACCAATGTTATGGGTTGATTTAGAGTGGGAAAACGTCAAGGGCCTTCAGACTTGAAAAGATAATTAGGAACAACTTGACTTAGCTATGATCCTATCAGAGAGTGGAAATAAAAAAGAAACTGAAATAGATAAAGCAATAGAAGTAGGAATTTTTTATTGAGAAATCCCCAAAACTCCCTTATACTTTCTTTTCCTCAAAATTTCGATGATTATTTCATTAATCAGATTGCCTTTTATAGGCTTTAAAATGATTGCAAGATTAAATGACATAATTAATAATATCCTTATCAGAAAGAGTAGTTAAAACTTATCCTAATCAATGGCTGCTGGCTTTCCATCTATTGTGTTGTTATTGCTGCCTTGCGTGCATCAAAGCACAGAGCCGTAGAACCATAATAAAACAACTATAACATATTATGGATCGAACGAGAATTATGATTTTTGAAAACCAAAAGAAAGCATCAAATATTTTGAAAGCCATTCATGTAATTAGAAGTATACACTTTGCACTTGATGGCGGTATAGATGAGAAGATTCGTAGCCAAAAGCATACCTCACTTGGAGGCACATTCAAAATTTTTGATGCAGCAATAAATATATCGGGAGCAGGCTTCAAGTTTTCAAAAGCATCAGCCGACACAATTGCATCGAATCTGATATAGCAAAAGCACCATAAGAGCAGGAATACACCAGTTCGTCGCTAAATGCAGAGACTTAAATGCAAATAAAACCACTTAAACTTTATAGCCAATGCTATATTAGCTTACATTGACAAAGGTAAACCAGCAGCAGCTAAATTTGCATCAACCTTGATTCGGTCAGCACTAGATGCAACAGCCACTTTGAGTCCCCTGGCTTTACACTGTTACACAGAAACATCATATTATTCTACAACTTAATGCAGAATAAAACAATATTTAGTCAGTTTCCTACTGTTGATCTTAATACCTGAGTAATGAGTTCAAGGGCACCGGGGAATCCTATTCCAGAATTTGGTTTTGCATACTACAAGACAAGTCACTGTTCAGTTAAAATTAAGCACTGGAGAGTGGCAAAGTATGAAAAGAATCTCTGAATGCCCTGATTAAAAAAAAAGTGTTGAAATTATAAAATATAAATATATAAATCACCTTTTCCAGATATATCTCAAAAAACCTCTGCTTAGCATCCCCAGGATTGAATCCCTCCACGCCTTTTACAGAAGCAACGCCCCCAAGAAATTTTGCTTCACCTATGACATTTATTAGAAGCATACAATACAGAAGGAAAATTCAGCAAAATAAGAAAGGTGGTCAGGGTGGCAAAATGGGTGTTTCGGTTACCCAATGGGTGTTATCTATTAAGATATCATGCTTTAAACTATTGTACATGCTACAATGTACAATAGCTTAAAGCATGATAAAATCATAATGGGTATACCCATTGGATAGAAATTGCCACCCATGGGTCACTGATAGAAAAGCTTAATGATATCCTATTGCCTCATCAGCATATTAGGATGCATAGCAACTCCATGCAATCTTCATACAAGATGAGTGCTAAATAAAATATAGAAAATGAAATCCTTTCACATATAAATTCATTCACTTGTGATAGTCAAGAACGAACTTCCAAAACAAAGAAATGAATGTATATCCTACATGCACATTAAAGTTTGTGTTGCATTAGCGGAAAGCGCGAACAAAGAGAAAGTCGATGAAATAAAATCAACAATCAAACCAATGAGTTAATTTCTAGTTTCTCCCTTCACCCAAACGGAAAGAATTCTTATGCACCTGGAGAAGGAATGATTCTTTCCGTCTTTTAAGCCCAACTAAACACAGCCTAACAGAGAGAGAGAGAGAGAGAGAGAGAATTGAAGTTATGAAAAAGTGAAAGACTATACAGCTAGATCACAAGGGAAGTAGACAGCTAAAACATTAACGATATGGGTGTCGTGTTAAACTCAACAGCCAAATGAAACCAAACCGACCAAGTCTTTAAATTATACTCCTTCCGTACCATTTCAAATTGCACAAAAAGTGTCATGCAAAGGAATTAAGGAAAAGTAAACAATATTAAAATGATGTGAGTGTGGACAGTGAGGTAGGGGTTATAAGTGGGGTAGGGAAATAATAAGTGGGGTAGTTGTTGAGAGTTTAACAAGTGGGCCCTTAAACAAATATAAAGTTACCATTTTGGGCTTGTGCAAATTTAAGTGGGACGCCTAAAATGGAAATTTGTGCAATTTGAAATGGGACAGAGGGAGTAAGTCTCTATCTGTATTAGCTTGGAAAACACGTGGTTTGGATATCTTTATAGTTTATATTATGTTCAGCCAAACCATCACAGAGATTGTATCTTAAAATGGCATTATTATTATTTTTTAATATAATAATCAAGTCTACACATACTAGGATCATTGATCTGATCCATTTTGTATGAATTGTTGGATGTTCCCAGAACAAGATATCCAAGGCTAGAGATTAAGGGAAGATGAATTCTAGTAGCTATTTTATAGTCAATTTTACATGCAGAATTAACAAAGTAAGATTGTTCATTAAATTTTGGTTTGAATATATAGAGTTACAATTTAATAATTTATTTTGTTAGAACTTTTAAACTTTACCTTTTTGCTGATGTCTTAAATGTAAATGTCTGAGAATTTCATCATACCTAAGAAAAAGAAGGTAGGGGAATGCATCCAAACTCGTAAATTAAACAGCAAACTGAACCATTACACTTTAAAAACTAAACCCTAAATCCTGCTGGCGTTGGAGACAAGCAAAAAAAAGGTCAAAAATCCTGTTTTGGGTGTTTCCTTCTAGAGCTTGGATTAGGGTCTCTTTCAGGTTTCCTTGTTTGAAAAGATTTTGGGTTTTCTTGATAGAGAACATGGAAATGCTTGCGGGCGCACCTATAGCGTGCATTCAGTGGCCATGCAATGTGCGTGCAGAGGCAGTGCAACATGCATGTAGCGTGTGTGAACAATAGAGAGAGACGTGCTTGTGAGAGCACGTGTGCTGGGATTGTAAATACCTCATACAGATATTATAGGAAAATATACTGGGTGAACAAATATCTTGTGTTTCTTTCATATTTCTTGCTTGATTATTTCTCCCCACATACTGCTAGAGTGCCCAAATCCCCAACAAAGCTAACTCAGTTTGGTTGAGTTCAGTTGCATCCTTTAGATGGTTCACTTCAGCTTGATTTTGAACAAATTGATTGAATTATGTTCAGTGTAGGCACACCATCTTTTTGCCAGGTCTCTCTGACGCCTTGAAAGGAGAGTCGATTGAAAGAGTATAAATACTCTTGAAATATTTATTTTTGTAATTATGGTTTATATATTTTACATAAATAGATTAGGAAATTAATTGTAAATATAGAGTTAGGTTTGACTAACAGTTGACTTTTTGTTTAGAAGTGTTTTTATGTATTTTAGGTAGGAAACTCAAGGAAGGAAGGACTCTTGGCGATAAGGAAAGAAGATCCCGATTGAAAGAAAGAGATTGAGTCCTTGTCAACAAAGGATTGCTTGATCGCCTATTTAAGAAGCCGTCCGCCCTCATTCACGGTTATGCATTCAACGAGAGCAATAGAGAGAATATTCCTTGAGTGTTTTTATTGTTTCTTGAAGATCAGAAGCTTGATCTTTCAAGATTGTTTTCTGTTTGGTGTTCTTAGGTTAAAACGATTTTTGTCTTTTTCATAGATTTGTTTTCTTTCATTGTATGTTTTCTTTGCAACTTGTTTTCGACAAAGTTGTGTTTTATGAAAGTTTTTCGGCAAGCATAGTCTTGCTGAAGTGTTTAAATTCGTTGTTATTCCGCTGCATTTAATTTTGTTTATTTAAGTTATTTTCTGGAAAAATATGTTCAGTAAGTTGTTCTGACACTTGTGTGCACAATTGTACACACAAGTCTGTGCACAATTAGTTACAGTCCTAGCTACAAATCTTTCAATTGGTATCAGAGCCTTCTCTCGACTCAACTGAGATCGATCTTTGAAAGTAGCCACAATGGATTGTCACCATAACCATAGCCATAACAAACCGCCTACTCTAAATGGTTCAAACTATACCATTTTGGAAGGCCAAAATGATTATGCACATTAAATATATTGATCATCGTGTTTGGGTTAGTCTTATTAATGGCTACACTCCTCCCATGATTGAACTTACCCCAGCTACGTCTGATGGCAAAGATGAGAAGAATTACGGACCTAAGCCCATTGAAACTTGGACACTTGAGGAAATTGCTATTGCAAACTATAATGCCAAAGCCATGGGAGCAATCTCTGACCATGTGGATCCTCATATGTATAGTTTATTCTCTACTCAAATTGTTGCCAAAACTGCTTGGGACATTCTCCAACATCACTGTGAAAGACCAGCTAGTGTTAGAAAAACCAAGCTAAGAACGTTAATGACCAAGTTTGAAACTTTAAGAATGGGAGAGAATGAAACTATAAATGAGTACTCAGCCAAAATTTTGGACATCTCAAACGAGTCTTTTTCCTTGGGTGAATCTATATCTAATGCAAGACTCGCAAGTAAAGTACTAAGAATTCTCCCAGAAAAGTTTAATATTAAAATCTCGATTATTGAGGAAACTCAGGATGTCCAAACTGTTGGACTTGATACATCTTGGGTATTCTGACTAATTTTGAGTTAAATCTTGGGGTACAAGAAGCTAGCAAAGCAAATTCAATTGCTCTTGCAAGTGCCCTCAAAGTATCTGAAGATCTAGTCCAATTGTCTAAGGATATAGATGAGTCAAACTTGGGAGAAGATGAGTGTGACTTGATAACACAAAAATTCAACAACATGTTGAAAAATAAACGATCAACAAAGTTTTCTATTTCATCATACTCTCCTTCTTCCACGGTTGAATCATCTAAAAGGGAGAGCAGTATAAAAAAACCTTTTTTGGAAAGTAAGAAGTCCATCGAGTCAATTCAGTGTAGGGCTTGTAAAGGTTTTGGACACTTTGCTAATGAATGTGCAAATACCTTAAGGAAAAGGGGAATGAGTTTTTCTGCGTCCTTAAGTGATTCTGATGATGATGAACAGACTGTAAATATGTCAATATGGCATTCATCTCAGATCACATTGTCTGATAGTGATTCGGATGTGGAATTTGTGCAATACTCTGATCGCACAACTTGCCACACAACTGACTACACAACTGATAACAGTATGTATACCTGCTTGAATTCTTCAACTGCTGGTGAAACTAATAATGATCCAGAAGAAGAAGAGTGTGCTACCTATGAGGACTTGCACAATACCTATGCTGAACTCCACGCCGAATGGGTCAAACGTACGGAGCAACTCAATGTATTTAAACAGGTAAATGAGAAACTAACTGCTGAAAATCTCAGCCTAAGATCTGAGGTTGAGTGTTTATCTAAGGAGAGTGATTCTCAAAAGGACTCCATAGCCAAGTTGGAAGTTTTACTCACAAAGATAAATATTGAGTGTGAAAAGTTCAAAACTGAGCTTGAAAAAGAAACTGAAACTCTAACTAAACTTAACCATGGTAAGGCTGAGTTGGAAAAAGTTTTGAATTTGGATAATCAAGGAAAATCTGAAATTGGCTATGGAGGTCATAATTTTGTCAAAGAGGGTGAGGGTTCTTCCAAAGTTGAAAAGAAAAATGTTTTAAAAAACAAAAGGAAAGGTCACAGGCGAAGACAATATGTTTGCCATCATTGTATTATTCCTGGTCACATTCGACCATATTGCTATAAATTGAAACAGGAACTTGAACTTTTGAAGAATGGTGAATACTTGGGCAGTCAGTTGTGTGCACAACCGAACACACAACTGTACACACAACCCATAGTTGGAAGAAAATTGTCTGGGCAAGAAAGGAAACCGTGAAATGTCAGGTAGCCTTCACCTCTCTTAAGAGTAGTGTTGAAGAGTCCTGGTACTTTGACAGTGGCTGTTCTCGCCACATGATTGGGACACGCGAAAGTTTCAACGACTACACACCATTCAAAAATGGAAAAGTAAATTTCGGTGGAGGAGCTCAAGGTAAGATCATTGGCAAAGGCACGTTGCATGTAAAAGGTTTACCTAGGTTGCATAATGTGTTGCATGTTGATGGGCTAAAAGCTAATTTGATAAGCATAAGTCAATTGTGTGATGATGATCTGCATGTCAAATTTGATAAGATGTGTGAGGTCTTTGATGATTCAAATAGATGTGTTTTGACAGGAGTAAGATCCTCAGATCATTGTTACAAGTTGGTTGAAAATCTTTCATACCATAAATCGATTTTTGATGATACTCCTGATCTTATTGTCAAAACTGCTGAGGATGATATTGCAAGATGCACATGGGAGCTAGATACAGTTAATGATGAATCTAAACCAGGAAAGACAAATGAATCTGCAGAACAGACACCTGTACACAGACAGTTGTGCAACCAGATGTTCAAACAACTGAAAAACAAGGTTCAGATTCTGAAACTGATGAAAGTAGAGTAAGCAGAGAGAGGGACATTCCTTCCAGAATGCAAGGAAATCATCCTACCTCCCAAATCATTGGGGAAGTGGATGAAGGAACAAAAACAAGAGGAAAGAAGGTCAATTACCATAATCTTAAAGGTTTGGTTTGCATGAACTCAGTATACCATCAGGTACGATCAGGTTGTTATGTTGCCAATGACGAATCTAATTCAGAGGCATTTGCATTTGAGGGGAAGATAATCATTGATTCCAAATGCACCAATGTTGGATGTTTATGTCTTGAAAATAAGTTGTATTCATGGGATAATAGGGAACAAACTCTTGTTTTCTTATCAGCTGCTGAATCAAAATGTGTGGCAGTTGATAGTAAGTGCATCAAACTTCTTTGGATGAACAAATTGGTCAAAGACAATGAAATCAAAAACAAAGTTTTATCTATTTTTTGTGATGCTAAAAGTACCATAAATATGGCAAATGGTCTTGTTCAATGTTCTATCCCTAAACATCTAGATTTTAGACTTCATTTTGTTAGAGATATTATTGAACAGAAAATTATTAGTTGTGAATTTGCTAAAACTAATAAACGATTAATTGATATTTTCATGAAGGCCATTGTTTTCGAGAGATTTTCTTCCCTAAAAAGGTCTCTCGAATTATGTGTGTTGAGATGATCTCACAACTGTGTGGACATGTGTCTGCATCTCTGTATAATTGTATATTACAGAAAACACAAAAAAAAAAATCTACATACATTAACTGCACGATTATCTCTTGTGATCACTTGATTGGTTTGCATCTTTGACACTGTGTATGACTCTTGATTGTGAGATCCCTCCTAACTTGGTGATAAAATTCTCATGTTAAAATTTTCTTATGATATCTATCATGGAGTGGGTGTCTAATCTAAGGTCACTGAGAAAAACAAGCTGCCTCCATTTATTTTGAAGCTTCCACTCATGTGCTCAATGCCAATGACTTATTGTTGTATCACTTGGGATAAAAATTTGGACAAGCACTATGGTGTGAGTGTAAAGCTCCTTCTCAGTGACTGATTCAATGCCAAATATAGAGACATTCTAGAGGCTACATGATTAAGGGTTATCTCATTGACTTCTTGTAAAGTCAAATCGTGTCATTGTGTAAATTTATTCATATCATATCACACTTCATTGAGGTCTATCTCCACTTGTGTGCTCATAATTTGCATCATTCTAGGCATAATTATAAACTAGGACATATTTGGCCCCATGAAATATTCATTTGATTGTTTATTATTTTCATCAAATTGTGGGCTAATCATTTTTTTTTTGGTTAACAATATGTTTAATGAGTATTTGTCCAGGTTTGAGTGCAAAGGAAATCTGAATGGAACAATCTTTTAGGGTCCAAGTGGAAATGATTTCCTATGGTATTGCAATTGGTCACAAAATTCGGGTAACATTTGGTTTTGAATTCATTATTTTTTTCCAATTTGATCCTTAAAAGGTTTGGATACTTTGGCTATCTTTGTTTCCTGTGCCAAATGCACGTATTTCCAGCCTTCATCAGCAACAATGGTCTGTATTTCTGAAAATCTAAATTTTTTTTAATCTCTCCACTTGTCTTTGCTGTTGTTCGGATAGTTGTGCACACAACTCTGCTCACAACAACTGGTTACACATGTGATCATTATTCCCCGTTTATTCATAAATCTATAAGTATTGTTTTTTCTCCAATATTTTCGTTTGACTCTGCTCCTCTCAAGCTGAAACTCTGATCATATTTCACAAAGGGTTTCTTAAGATATTTTTATGGATGTACACACACCTTTTGAAAATCTCTAAAGAAAAGGGGGAGAATAGGGGAAAATGTTTCTCATGCAGTCATTTAAGGAGGAGATGATCATCAATCAAGAGGGAGATATTCTTAGATGATCAATCAAAAGAGATACATGAGATGATCATCACGGAGAGATGCGTCCAGTTTAGGGGGAGTTTGATAGAATAGAGCGCAATGCGTTAAGGGGGAGTTTGACTTTCTTTGTGGTGATTACAGGTATTGACCAGAACCACAAAAATAGGGAGAGTGTGAAAGAGTATGTTTATACTCAGTTTGGTTGAGTTCAGTTGCATCCTTTAGATGGCTCACTTCAGCTTGATTTTGAACAAATTGATTGAATTATGTTCAATGTAGGCACACCATCTTTTTGCCCGGTCTCTCTGACGCCTTGAAAGGAGAGTCGATCTTAGCTTCCTACTTTACTTAGTCAGCGGTTTAAGGAGTTTGTTACCTCACTAGTTTGATGGAATCAGGACTATTTAAGCTTCTAAATGATGATGGCAATAAACTACTCCCTCATTCCCAAACGGAATGAAATTTTTGTCCAAATGAATGACATTTTGAAACTTTACCTTCAAATAACTTTGTCCCTAAATAAATTTTTACAAAAAAAAAATCAATTTTTTTCATAGTTCATTATGTTATTTGCAAAACTAAAATTTTGAAAGTGAGAAGCAAGAATTTTTATGATTTTTTTTCTATTGAAAATCAATCTTTTCAAATTGACCCTTAAATCACTAATGAACATTCATTTTGGGACAGAGGGAGTACTATTCTTATGAAGAAAGCATTATATCAAACTGGAAGCCTTATAGTTTTAGTGGCGAGCTATGAGGGCCAGTATTTGATACTCATTTGAAAAAGAACAAATTGGAAATATCTAATTGCTAATTACCTAAAGGAAGCATCCATATGAAGCAGATAATGTTGTAATGTAGCCCGTAAGTAGTTTCACACTTAATAGAAAGAGAGAGAGTGTATATACCGGTGCCCATAAAAGGGATGAAGTCTTCGACGGTGACTTGAACACCCATTTCAGCAAACACGTCGACGGCGGCCAGTCTTGAGAGATTTTCGCTGTTGCAGAGAACTCCGTCCATGTCAAATAAAACGGCAGACACTTTCCCCCACTCTTGGCTTCCCGTTCCGCTCGATACAGTCAATTCCTCAAGCTTCGCCCTCAATCTCATTCCGGTGGTGTTTCCTTTACGCGGTAAAATTAGAGTTAAATTCCCCTTGGACGTCCGCCATTGCTGCGATTTGTGGAATGAATTTGAGCTAAGGAAGATGTTTTTGAGCTTCGATTGAGAAGAAGAAGTTAGAGAAGTGGGTAACAGTCTCAATGCCATTCTGACGGTGGAAGTGGGGAAGGTTTTCCTGTCCTCGGCGTGAAAATCAGTTGTGGGTGGGGGACTGATTTGTGGAGGGGAGTGGTTTCGATTGGAATTTGGATTGAATGTTGTGGGGTCGTGAAATTGTGGCTCTCAAAGGCGCCAAACCTTGTGAAAAACTGAAAATGAAGAAGAAAAAAAAAACTCTTCAAAAAGTAGTTTTACTTTTAATTTTTATATATCGAATTTTGTCCAAAATTTTATAAATTTTAATTGTATATTTGAAATCTACAAATTGTTATGAATTAAATTTTTATTGTTGTATAATTACAATTTTCATTATAATAATTATTTTTTATAAATTCACGATTAAAAGTTTATTATTGTTGATTGTTAAAATTGAATAGAAGTTAATTTAGTTAAAATTGAATCGAAGTGAATTTATTTTTCAAGTCGAAGGAGTAAGAGTTACCCCCAAAGTGATTTCACTCTACCCACCCTGTGTACCAAAAAGATCAAAGATCAACCCGAGTAGATAAATGTTACTTATTAATTGAATGGGGCTCGGATATTCATCAACAAATTTGGATCGCTGACACATCAAAAATCAAATGTTATCAATCCGAGTAGATGAATGTTATAGACATATTAATTGAATGGGGCTCAGATATTGATCAACAAATTTGGACCCCACACACACCAAAAAGCAAATGTTGCTCCATTGTGGCTGATCGTTACAACGTCTCTCTTCAAAACAACAAGATATTTTATGCCTCTGTCGAGTTGCTAAGAAGATGGCATCTTCCGCAATGTTATCCGGGGAAGAATTTCGACCAAATTGCTGCACTTGTCTACCAATTCGATTCACAACTTCGCCAAATACATGCATGGTTTGTGATGCCCTTAGACATAGGTGGTGTAAATAGTTGAGTGGCAGAACATGTTCTTCATTCATCAACATAAGTGAACTTTAACTAAACATACAGGTAATCTAATCGGGATTTTTTTTCTCAAAATATTCTTTTTAAAAAAATATAATTTTCAAAATAACAAACCTTCCAAACTATTTGTCAAAATGTCCATTTTTTTGAAATTCGCTAAATGGTGTAGCGAGTTTGACCTTTATCCGTTGAAACTCACTAAATGGAATGGCGAGATTAATTTTTTTTTTCTCCAGTCAATTTATCATGTATTAAAAAAGTATTTATTAATTTATAAAATCGCTAAATGAAATGGCGAGTTTAAACGAATTTTGTTTTTCCAAATAAGGTTGGGGACAGATTCTTGCAGTTCAAAAACCCATTGTTGAGAATAGAGAAAAAGGGAGAATAGTGATTTGAAAAATACTCAATTTTTACATCTTTAAACTTCATAATTAGTCAAAAATACAAATCAAGGTAAATCTTATGTTGGGGTATCAACCCAAATCCCACATCGACAATTGAAAGAAGAGTTATCTAGTATAAAAAGGTGTCCACCCACTTCATTAGTAAGAGGCCTTTTGGGAGATGATCCAAGAGCAAATCCGTGCGGGCTGGATCCAAAACGGACAATATCTTACTAATGTGGAGTGGTGGGGTGGTCGTGGTCCCAACAACTGGTATCAGAGTCGTGGTTAGTGGATGGGCGCGACGCAGTGGACCGTGTATGGATGATGTGGAATTTCTTCTAGTGGTGTGACCTCGCAAATGGAGCACTGTGTGTGCCTTGTGTCGAAAGTCTTCCTGATATTGGTGATAAATCAGGCGGCGTGTCCCGCAAGTGGTTAATAGCAGTGGTACAAGATTCGCTAGAGGTAGTCTTTGGTTTGAGGGGAGGATTGTTGGGGTATCAACCCAAGTCCCACATCGACAATTGAAAGAAGAGTTGTTTAGTATAAAAAGGTGTCCACCCACTTCATTAGTAAGAGGCCTTTTGGGAGATGACCCAAGAGCAAATCTGTGCGGGCTGGATCCAAAGCGAACAATATCTTACTAATGTGGAGTGGTGGGGTGGTCCCGGTCCCAACATCTTCAACATCTCAATCATTCTATATACTTGTGTTTATATATAGAGTTAGTATAATATATATATATATATATATATATATATATATATATATATATAGGAAGTATTGAGAATGAGAGCCAGAATTTATATGAGAGCGAAGCTAAAAGCTGTCATTGGATTAAAAACGCATAAATGCTCAAGGATTAAAAAAAAAAAAAAAGATAGAGGCGGTGGCATTTTCGTAATTATTGTGAGCTAAATCATAATTTCAAAATAAAATATCTCAATATACATAAATTCGAAAAAAATTCGAAAACAACGATTTTTTTGTCTTGGCGAGAACGATTCAAACTAGATCCCTTTGAAGACGGGATTTTGAAAAAATAATTTTGAAAAAAATTCGAGAAACATTTAAAACGACACATCCCAGTGTTATTTAAGAACTGACATGCTAGTTAGCTTACGGCTAGTGTTAAACTTACGGCTAGTGTTATGTTAATTAATTAGTGTTCGCTATTAGGCAAGCATAGCTAGTGTTCGCTACGGCTAGTGTTCGCTACGGCTAGTGTTCACTAATTAATTAGTGTTCGCTAAGGCAATCTGACTAGTGTTCGCTAAGGCATAGCATAGCTAGTGTTATTGAGGCAACTGACTAGTGTTCGTAAGACAACATGTAAGCTAGTGTTCGCTAAGAGAACATAACTAGTTAGAAGTTAACTTACGGCTAGTGTTCGAACTTACGGCTAGTGTTCGCTAATTAATTAGTGTTTACTAAGGCAATACGACTAGTGTTCATTTAAGGCAGCGTAGCTAGTGTTCGCTAAGGCAAACTTGGTAGTGTTGACTAAGGCAAACATAGCTAGTGTTGAGCTGAAACGACATAACTAGTTAAGTTAACTTACTGACTAGTGTTCGCTACATTAGTGTTCGCTAATTCAATTGGTAGTGTTTACTAAGGCAAACATAGCTAGTGTTCACTTACGGCTAGTGTTCGAACTACGGCTAGAGTTCGCTAAGTGGTGAGTGTTCGCTAAGACAATCTGACTAGTGTTATTAAGGCCTTGACATAGCTAGTGTTCGCTAAGAACATAACTAGTTAACTACGGCTAGTGTTCGCTGACGGTAGTGTTCGCTAATTAATTAGTGTTATTTAAGACAACATGGCTAGTGTTCAGCTTACGGTAGTGTTCGCTTACGGCTAGAGTTCGCTAATTAATTAGTGTTCGACTAAGGCAATCTGACTAGTGTTGGCTAAGGCTGACATAGCTAGTGTTATTTAAAACTGACATAACTGAATTAACTTACGGCTAGTGTTCGAAAAGCTACGGCTAGTGTTCGGCACAATTGGTGAGTGTTGGCCCTAAGGCGAACATAGCTAGTGTTCAGCTTCGGCTAGTGTTCGCTTCTGACTAGAGTTCGCCTAATTGGTGAGTGTTCGCTAAGGCAATGACACGGCTAGTGTTGTTTAAGACGAGCATAGCTAGTGTTCGGCTAAGGCAGCATAACTAGTTAACTTACGGCTAGTGTTCGCTACGGCTAGTGTTCGCTAATTAATTGAGTGTTCGGTAAGGCAAGCGTAGCTAGTGTTCACTACGGCTAGTGTTCACTACGGCATTTAGTGTTCGCTAATTAGGTGTGTTATTAAGACAATACGGCTAGTGTTCGCTAATTGGTGGTGAGCTGGCTTTAAGTGTTATTAAGACAATACTGACTAGTGTTATTCACTAATTAGTGTGAACAATACGGCTAGTGTTCACTAATTAATGGTAGTGTTACGCTAAGACAAATACAACTAGTGTTCACTAAGGCAATGCATAGCTAGTGTTATTAAGGCAGCCAGCAGTTAGTGCTCGCTAAACGACATAACTAGTTAACTTACGGTAATGTTCGGCTACGGCTAGTGTTCGCTAATTAATTAGTGTTCGCCTAAGACAACATAGCTAGTGTTCGCTTACGACTAGTGTTCGCTACGGCTAGTGTTCACTAGTGAGTAGTGTTAAACAAGACAATACGACTAGTGTTCGCTAAGACAGCAATAGTAGTGTTAACATGTAGCTAGTGTTATTTAAGGCAAACATAGCTAGTGTTCGGCAAGACAATCTGACTAGTGTTATTAAGGCAATACGGCTAGTGTTCGCTAATACTGACACATCTGAGTGTTGTTTGTCTGACGGCTAGTGTTCGCTAAAGGCACACGGCTAGTGTTCGCTACTTAACAGCAGTGTTTTAAAAATTAGGCGTTGTTCAATATTATTTTTTCAAAATCCTATCTTCAGGGATCTAGTTTGAATCGTCTCGTCAAGACAAAAAAATCAGTGTTTTCTTGACTTATAGATATTGAGATATTTTATTTTGAAATTTGAGGGGGATTTTAAATGAAATAATTACGAAAATGCCACCCCCTCTATCTTTTTTTTTTAATCTGAAGCATTGATGTATTTTTTAATCCAATGGCTGTTAGTGGTTCTTATGGTTCTCATATAAATGTGGTTCTCATTATAATAGGACCCTATATATATATATATATATGAATGTTAAAATTAGTTTTTTTAATATTTTAACACTTTGATTTTGTAATGCAGGGTTAAAAATGAATGGAGATTCACTCATTTTCATGTGCTATTGGGGAGGTGATGATAAATGTTCATTTGATAGTCCTCATTTTCAAAAAGGGTCGAAATGTGTGATTAGGGCTCATTATAGATAGAGATACAATCAATTGGTTGATGAATTATATAAAGCGATGTGTGTGGATCGGAGACAATATGAGTTGGAAATCATTTATAGATATCCCCATTCATTTGATAGCGTTATTGGTGTGTACTTTCCTTTTTGTATTGAAGATGATGCGGGTAGGGATATAATGTTCGATGTTTCTGCTAAATATGGTGGGCTGAGTAATTTGCATTTGTATTTGGTCATCAAATTGATTGAAAATCGACATTATAAACAATTTGAAACACGTAATACGGAGACCTTTTATGGGAATTCACCAAATTGCTACCGTGATGCAAGGGATGGTCCAAGTACACAAACAATTGTATCAACCCAAACACTAAATTATGATGATGGGGCATGCCAAAATATTACTGTTAATGATGAGAATTCGGAAGATGATGAAGATTATGAAGTAGAAGACACGGATGTAGATGCATTACTAGATGATGTTGATGATGGATATGAATAGCGTAGCAGTGATTATGATATAGATTTGGGCAATGGTGATTATGGCCCGATTGATGATTACTTGGAAACACATTTGGTTTATTATAAAGCACAAGAAAATCGGTGGTATGAGAGAGCAGATTATCCTTTTTATAATGATATTGGTGATATTGCTCGACAAGAAGAGGGCTTGATTGATTCTCATAATGAACTCAGTTTTCCAATTTGGAATCCATAGAAAGACGAAATTGCTAAAGGGATACGCTTTTCTGACAAGAGCGAGACTCAAATTGACATAAAAAAAAGGTACCATATTAGAACAAATCAGAGGTTCAGGGTAATAAATAACACACCTCATTCATGTGCAATAGTATGTCTACTAAAAAAGTATCAATGTAATTTTTATGTTCGTGTAAGTAGGAAGAAACATGATTATTGGAAAGTGACCAAGTACAAGGGTCCTCATTTTTGCTTGTTTTCTGGAGAAAGCCAAGATCACCCCCAACTTAGATGCGAAGTTTATTGGTCGGCAAGTGGTTAGTCTTATTAAGGTCGATTCAGATGTCAAGGTTAGAGTTATTATTACACACATTAGTGAAATATTTGGCAAGGAAATTACTTATAAGAAGGCATGGTGTGGAAAGCAAAAGGGAATTGCAGAGGTTTTTGGAGATTGGGAAGAATCTTATATAAGGTTACCCCACGTCCTAGCAGGCATCTAAAAATACAACCCCGGAACAATTGTTGAGTATACTCATCCTCCTCCTTCTGCCGGTGAATTACACATGTTTCAACGGGTGTTCTGGGCATTTGTACCTTGCATTGAAGCTTTCTCACATTATCGCCCTGTCATTTCTGTTGAAGGAACATTCCTTCATGGTAGATATAAAGGGATAATATTGATTGCCATGAGTGTTGATGCCCAAAACAGTATACTTCCTATTGTATTTGTTGTTGTTGAAAAAGAGGACCGGGTGAATTGGCGTTGGTTCTTATATCTTGTTTGCAAACATATTATCAAGATTCGTGAGGTATGCTTGATATCTGACCGTTATCACGACAATCTTAATACTATATCGGAAGATACATGGTGGCCAAATGTGCATCAAATATATTGTTTGAGGCATATGCGAGCAAATTTATTGGAGAAGCACAGAGGTGTTGGTTTGAAGTATTTGTTTTGGAGAACTGGTTAAGCAAGTCAAGATAGGAAATTGAAAAATACTTTGTAGAGTATCCGTTTAATAAACCCTGAGGCAATTAAATGGTTTGTGAATTTAGATGCCAGAAAAGTGGACATTGGCGCATGATGGTGGTTATAGATATGACATTATGACTACTAACATGTCTGAGGTTTTTAATGGTGTCATGAAAGGAGCTCGCGGGATATCAATAACAGTAATCGTTGAGACTGCCTTCTATCTTTGTGTAGAGTATTTTCACGTAAGACATGGATTTTCACTGAATGCTTTAGAAGGTAATCCCGATAACCCAATTATCAATCTCCTACACCAATTCAATCATAAAGTTTATTACCGATTCAGGAAGAATAGCCAGAAGGCTACGCAACATCATGTTAGGAGGTTCAACACTCACGAGATGAAGGTGTATCAGGTGACAACCGCACGTCGCGGTGATAAAGGTGGTAATATCCAAATTGTCCGATGGAATAATGGTACCTGCACATGTGGTAAATGGGTTGCATATCACATGTCTTGTTCTCATCTTCTTGCATATTGCCAAGCGCAACATATTGACGGTCGTTCTTATTTTGATCCATTTTACACTATTCGTGAATACTACAAGACATGAAAGAGAACGTTTGAACCATTAAACCATGAGGACTATTGGGGTGTTGATGAATTGGTGCCACGTTTTTTCCCTAATCCCAACCTTTGACGTTCTACGAAGTCCGGAAGGCCAAATCAAGGCGATTTCGAACTCTATAAACTTTCAAGCAGATAAATGAAATACTTAATGTTTAATATGCAAGCAAGAAGATTACAATCCTCGTAGATGTCCAAGTAATAGACAATAGAATTATTTTCATGTAATTTCCATTAAACTTGAATGTAATTTCTATTTGAGTGGAATTTTTCCAAACTATGTGTAATATGAAAGTTTATGTTTGGCAAAATAAAAGTTTCTGTCCATGGCAAAATGAAATGAAAGTTTATGAAGTTTCTAAAGTTCTTGAAGTTTCTGTTTGAATTGTCTGAATTTTCTGTAATTTTTGACCCATCTAAACTCGCCATTTGAATTAGCGAGTTTACTCGCTAATTGAATTAGCGATTTTAGGTGAACTCGCTAATTCAAATAGCGAGTTTATGTGAACTTGCTAATTGAAATGACGAGTTTGTAGATGGCAGATTCCACTACATCAGATACCAGAAAATGCCCACCTGCAACAATAAAACTGGACATATTAAAAATCAACAAAACCCATGTATACAACAACAAATATAGAAACAAACTACAACTTTCAAAAAACCAACAAATAGATTACAAAAACAAGAAATACTACAAATATTCATTACAAAAACTACTAAACTAATCAAATCTCACTTTTTCTTTCTTTCATATGTTTTATCATATGTAGATAAAGTGTAATTGTTTGCCGAATATCGCGTCCTAGACTCCTTTTTTATGTTAGTCTGTCTCTAAAATTCCTCTTTTTAAGCTTGTGTAATGCCAAAGTGAGCCCCGACAGAAGAAGACGAACTCGAATCGAAGAAGGGTGGGATCGCTGCTCGTGATGTAGATGGAGGAACCCTAAATCCACTCCCCGAATATACTCCAAAGGGAATAGTAGGTCTAGGGGAGAGTCTACAAAATCATCGTCACTATCCATTGTGGGTCTAGATGGATAATGTATCCCACTAAACTGACTCGGTGTAATTCCCTCCTCAACTCTAGCCTCATCCTCTCCTTTCCCTCCAACATCTGAGTAACTCTGAGTAACTTTCCACTATGACGGTCAATCAAATAGTCCATCATCTTGGGTCTGGGCGTGAGGCTTTGGCTCTGGGTCGATGTGAGGCTCGGGCTTTGGTTCATCATGTAAGTTCATCCCAGGCTGTGCCTATCTGGGTGCACGATGTCCACGTCTACGAAGCTGTATAGGTGCAGACATAGGCTCCGTTTGTTTCGACGTAAAACGTTTTTCGAAAAATGTTTTCCGTAAAATAACTCGTTTTACGGTGTTTGGTTGTTTTTCGAAAAACGTTTTCTCCATTTTCCGGTGTTTGATTGTTTTTCGAAAAATGTTTTCCCCATTTTCTGGTGTTTGGTTGTTTTCCGAAAAATGGAGAAAACGTTTTCCGGAAAACATTTTACGCCCTTTCTAAGTAAAATGACTTACAGATTTTTCATAAGTAAAACATTTTCCGGAAAATGGTGCCCTTCATGTACAACTCATATTTCACAAGGTACAACATTCTACTTTCTCATTCTATTCTCTTCCTTTTTTGCTTTATTCACGAAATGATTAACACATTATATATATATATATATATATATATATATATATATATATATATATATATATATATATATATATATATATATATATATGGGTTTTGTTAGGATACCCACAATAGGAGTATCCTAACAAGTGGCCCATTATTTTTGGACCAAAATGCCCCTTCATCTTGTACATGAACTAAAAATAAAGAAGCGGTATTTTGGTATTTTAGGCACATTCTTGATTCCTGTGGCGTAGCGATACCCAGCGCCGCGATTTCCGTGGCGCTGGCGATTCCCAAGACAGCTGCGATTCCCAGTGGCGCTAGCGATACCCAGGCGCTGCTGATGCCTAAAATACCAAAATACCCCTTCTTTATTTTTAGTTCATGTACAAGATGAAAGCGCATTTTTGTCCAAAAATAATGTGTCACTTGTTAGGATACTCCTATTGTGGGTATCCTAACAAATCCCTATATATATATATTATTTTTTTTATTATTTTTTTTAAGAAGATGATTCAATAAACCAAAAAAAATTAATCATTTTAAATTTATTTTTAACAACTCCTCACCCCAAGCCCCCACCCCACCCCCACCACCGCATGCCCCCCCCACCCCCACCCCCGGTTGGGTAAAAAAAATTTAATCATTTTAAATTTATTTTTAACAACTCTCCACCCTATCTCTTTCAACTTATCTCAAATCGTGTTTTTATCGAAAAATATTTTCATTAAACACATGAAAATATTTTCTTTAACAAACAGCCAAAAACATGTTTATCTCATTTTTCGAAAAACATCTTCATTTTCTCGAAAACATCTTCATTTTTCGAAAAATATTTTACAGAAAATCATTTTTCGTAAAACATTTTGCGTTAAAACAAAAAACAAACTGAGCCATAGTCACTCTCTTAATCAAGAAATCCCACCGTATTTGACTTCCACTTACCTTCAAAATGCACAAAAACATTCCCAATAAAGCAAATTAATCAATGATTAACCAATCCACTATATCTATGTTCCACTAATTTATCTTCAAATCATGATTAAGCTAATCAATATACACTATATAATACTCTTACCGTGAATCAAATTCACTAGTCAAAATAAATTGGAAGAAAAAATAAGGTTAATCTATCAAGAGCCATATTTGAGTTAAATTTAATCTGCAGTTTTTGCTTTATATAATGTATTTTCTTTTTACCAAGCTATATTTGTTAGCTAATACTTACTGATTTCTGGTTTTGAACTGCAGCTCAGCGATGAAAGAATTAATCATACCTCTTCTTCTAGTTGGGTTATTATCGATATACCTTCAGGCAGATGGCAAACGGAATATTCTGGAGGAAGCTAGCAAGAACGAGAAAACTGATGATCAAAGAAATGACGACCCAAAAAAGTCAACCACTTACGCAGATCCTGTGACTGGTTCATTACCAGAGAGCACTGCAGGCAACAACGATAACACTACGAGTAACAACAATATTAAAAAGGAAGACGAAAAGAACGATAGCTATGGAGCGTATGGTAATCCATCTGGATCATCCACTGATACCCATCATGTTTTTCCAGATGATCACCGCCCTCCTCATTGAGCTTTGACATGGCAAAAAGTGGCAGTTCATGTAAGATATTTCTGATAAAGAAAGTAGATATTCCCTCCGTCCCAAAATGAATGTCCAAAAAAATTTCAAATTTGCTCTTGATCAATCAAGAGTAAATTTGGAAATTTTTCGGACATTCATTTTGGGAGGGAGGGAGTATTATGGTATTGAATAAAGAGTTAGCATGCAGTCTGCTCTTCTGTTATGCAAGCTTCTGATGTATGTGCTACTTGTTGTTTTGCCTTTGTTCAACGATCAATTATGGTAATATAATGTGTGTGCAGCTTAAGGCCAAGTGTGCAAGTGTTTCTAAACTTATATATAGATTATACTACTGTGTAAGTACCCCAATCCGGACCGCTCTCTACCCGAGAATGCGGAAAGAACCACCAAGGGTTCAATTTCCCGTGATCACAAAGTCCCGTGGCTTCCCGAGGGTCAAACAGACCAAGCAAAACCAAGGAAGGACCTTTCATGCATTTAAACAATTAAAGGACTTCTGCAGGAATGACACAAAAGTAAAAAAAGCTGACAGATTAAAGAGTGAGCCGCACGGACCACTTTGAATGCATGGTTGATCCGTGCGGACCTCATTGTCAACACGCCAATGACACAAAATTCAAGACGTTTGATTGATCAAAGTCAGCCGTGCGGACCAATTTGACTGATTAAAGTCCAATCCGTACGGACCACTTTGTCAATTCTCAGACCCTATAAATACTGGCCTCCAGCAGCTTCAAAATCATAACAAAAACACTCACACTCACTCACATTCACTCACACTCGCTCAAAACACCCCTGAAACGACGAAATTTCGAGTGTGAACGAGAGTTAATTAGGGGAGATTTTGTCATAAGTGAGGGCAAAACTTCTTTCCTCTTTAATCACCTCGGGCTAACACACACCCTTCCCATAACAAAAGTGGGACGACGAGAGCAACACGAGAGCGCAAATTCGAGTGTGAACGAGAGTTAATTAGGGGAGATTTTGTCATAAGTGAGGGCAAAACTTCTTTCCTCTTTAAATCACCACAAATCGACCACGCTCCTCCCAAGGAAGATAGAAAGAAACCAACATTGGTGAGATCTCCTTCCGAACTTTAAATAAATGCTTTAATTTCCAAGCCTCTAATATATTATTGTTAAAATATATCGTTTATAATGTAGTCTATGCTTACTATATTTGTCATAGACCCAAACCATCTAAATGATTCTACAAGATCTTTCATGCACAATGTGCATAAGAATGGAGGTCTGATGGTGATAGCGGTTTGTTCATATTCCGTGTACTGTCTTTCCATTATTTACTTTCAAATGTACTTCATTTCTTAAAACACACGCGCACACACACAACTTTCAAAGAAGGGTTTGGAAAGACTCATGTATATGAGGCATTTCGGGTGAGCACAAAAATCTCTTCCCGAGGCGTAACCTGACCTCTGAACTCAAAAATCTCATCACACAACAAAAAGTCTTTTTTCAATGTTTTGGGCATAACTAAAACGGCGTGGCGACTCTCTCTTTTTCAAAAAAATTCATCCGTCCAATCTTTGAAACAATTTCTTACCTCTCAAGGGAGGAAGGCCCCGGCGCGAGCCGCGGGCGTCGCCGGATCGGGTAATTTCAACTACGCTTGTCTGAATACCACTTTGATGTTGAAATGGCATCAGGTTATTTCTTCTGTGTTCATACCTATGAGAACTGAAACTTCGTCACCAACATATTCTTGAACTAATGATTTCTGGTCTATCTTTTTTTCCTTTGCTCCAGTCGGAAGCATATGAACTACACTGTGCCGCTAATGGGTTGCTAATGAAGCCGTGACAAGGAGTAGAATCATCTAGCATATAGTTCCTATACCATCACTTTAAAGATGTCACCACACACTATAAAAGTTACACATTATGACTGAGATGAAAAGATGAAAAGATGAAATTCACTTAACATTATGCAAGCTTGATTAAGATTCCAACATTAATTGGTGTCTCTTCATACAGTAAACAAACTAAGAACCCCAACATGATCACAAAGCAGTAGCCCACCCGATATTGCACTGATTGGCTAAAAAGATTAAAAGAGTATACACACTATCAAAACCAAAGATGAAAAGGGTAAACAACCTAAATCTTGATAAATGTGTTGATTTAATTAGTTGAGTACTACTATGTAGTATCTATATTCATCCAGAATCACCAAAGGATATTACAGGAAGAGTTATGCTGGCGTTCTTTGAAAAATAAATTACGTACTCTATTCATTAAATACAAGAAATATTTGCATAACACGTAGCATATTTGACATGATGAAAACGCATACGATATCTGACAATAATCTCCATGTTATATACACGTGAAATGATCTTACCTGCAGAATCGGAATCCTCACAAGCCCTTAGATTCTTTATAATTTGGGTGGTTGTCCCTGGTAACATGTTTAGTAACCCAAAAGCAAATGCAAGCTTCTCGGTATGGTGTGCAAGTGCAGTTCTCTTCTCCCCCTCATCAATGTCTAATAAAACTTGAGTGTTTGGCACATAACCTTCCAACTTCAACTCTTCAATCATCTTTCCCAACATTCCACATATTTCCTTTGTTTGGAGGTGTGAACCGTAGCCTACTTTATATTCATGAATCCAAATCGATCATGCTATTTCCACTTATCATAGTGAAGACCCCTCGTTCCTTCATAATTTTCTCGTATGTATCTTTCCTTATCCTTTTTACCCTCTCTAACAAATGGCTGAAAAAGAAACATAATAAACACTAGGAGTTTGATTAAGCATATATAAGTACATAATATTTATCAGCTTCTTACGGATGTCGAGTATGAGGTTTGTACTAGAATTGCTAGGTTTTAACATCCAAACAATAAAAGTATAGATCACTTGAAAGCATTTTTGGTATGACCGGAAGACAACAAAGTTAACCGCAGAATGATGCATTGGCTTTTAGTTTCATGGTGATGAATGGAAGAGTAAATAAAATGCACAAAGTACCTTTTTATCATCTTCAGAAACTTCGTCGATGCTTCAGTTGCCATGTCTCAAATTTGGCCACCAGAACTCTCCGATTGATCTCTCTTCAATCAATCACATTCTAATGCAATTGCTTTTTCGAGATCCAAGATCAAAACTTTTGACCTAGATGAGTTCTTACCACATAATCTACATACTTGTTATGTAAGAATCATTCAAATATTTATAAGATATGTAATCTGCCAAAAGAAAAGAAAAAAGGAAAAGTTGGCACTTGTTTAAGAGCAACCACCTTGAATTCCATGGTTGCTGAACAGATTTCAAAATTTTGAATCAAAAAATTATTTCATTAATTTTCTAAGAAATCAATCTAATCTAATCAGATCAAATAGAAACCTATACAAATCAATCAAAAGCTAATAACATTAGCAGTTGTAATCTCAGTATGATCAATATCTTCTTTCATATCCATTTTCAATTTCACAAGCTTAAGAAGACTCCCTGCAGCTAAAATGGCTTTAGAACTGATATCATGCATCGCCCTAGCATACACACTTCTACACGCCTTACATGCAGCTTCACGCAATTCCGCACTCTCACATGGCCCCATCAAACAATGCCCTAATATCCTTAACACCGGCTGCAATATCTCCCACGGCAACGGGATCCGACCTTCCTTCTTCTCCGATGATTTCTCTCCCTCGTCTCCAGTTTCATCGGATTCCTCTCTTTGTTCCTCGTTTGGGAAATTTTTGTACATTTCCCCATCTAAACCTGCCCAGATTTGGCAGAATTCGCAGAAATCAATTTTTGATTCGACGGGGATTTGAGAGATTTTGCTGTAGTATAATTCTAATGCGACTCCGACGATTCGAGCGCGCCGTGTTGATCTGACGGTGCCGTGGGGCTCTAAACTTGGGGAAATTACGGCTAAATTGAGCTCGGTGGCGCTGTTTTTGATCGGTTGTTTTGTTTCGTGGTAAATGCTTGAATGTGAGAGGTCGGGGATGTTGACGGTGATTGCTTGGCCGTTACGTGATGTGGTTTCGTGAGCGTAGAGGGCTAATAGAACGGCTTCAAAGCCTGCTAAGGGTTTGCGGAGGGCAACGCGGGAGAGGTATACGCCTGCGATGATAGGGAGGAAGCGGAGGACGACTAATTGGAGATCATTTTTGGAGGATTGAAATGTGTCGTAGAGCCAGCGGCAGAGTTGATTGTCGCCGGAACCGGAGTCTGGAAGGCGGAGGAGACGGGCAATTTGAGAGGAGATTTCGGGGTCTTGGAGGAGAGAGACGGATGGTTCGGCGGAGGAGGAGATGGGATCCGGGCTGACGGTGATTATGGAGGAGAGAGATTGGATTGCGGTTTGGGCTTCCGAGAAGGAGTCGGACCATTTGATGTGTGGGCTGGCTGGTTCCGGTGCCGGCATTGTGGACATCGGAGTTTATTTTTTTGGCGGTTAGATGACGCAGGGGGAATTTGTAAACTTGTTTTCAGGCGATGATGAAAATACGGTGGATTACTGTTACGCAGGGAGAGAAACGTGGAGGAAAAATAGGATCCTTGAGGTACAAGTACAGAATTTATCAAAAAAAAAAAACATTATTAATGCATCATTAATAATATTAACCATGGTTTTTTTTGATTAAAATATTATTAAAATAATTAATGATTTTCTTCAAATTTTGAAAAACAGTTGATAGGTTTTTTTTTCTCTGTCTCTAACCCAGAAATAAGAAGTGGGTTCAACGGGAACGGGCGTGGTTATTTGCAAGGCACGCTATTTGCAAGGCACGGAAAATGGACAAAACTGTCCTCCCGTACGCAGACGTTTCGTGTGATTATACACGACGTTGTTAGATATGTTTCGTATAAAAATACACGAAATGTATTGAGTTATTTCGTGCAGATTCACACGAAATGTTAAGAAATATTTCGTATAATTTTACACGAAATGTCATTCAACATTTCGTGTAAATTAGTACGAGTTGAAACTGTCTATTTCGCGTATAGGCACACGAAACACATAGGTAGGATTTTGAGTCTCATTTCGTGTGCCTATACACGATTTACATTGGAACATTTTGTGTAACTACACACGAAATGCACAAATGACGAACTGTTCTTTTTGAAAAATGACGAACTGTTCTTTTTGAAAAGAAAATCCTCCATTCTCAACACTGAGTCAGACTCGCTAACTTTGAGATAAGCCAAGAACAACAAGCAGGTTGTAATCAGCCGTCGCATCAATTGAGAAACTAGAAAATGCTCAGCCATGGTGGATTCGCACACTGTAATTCCCTCTCTCGGAACCCTATCTCAAAATCCCTTCTCTTTCCCACCAAACCCCACCTCAATTTCGTCTTAAACCAAGTTTCCCACCACAAATTACCTTCATTTCATGGCGGAATCCGAACTGGGTTCTGCGTTTTTGCCTCCAAGAATCTCAAAAAAATCGATAAAACCCTCTTTCAAGTCGAGAGAGAGAGAGAGAGAGAGAGAGAGAGAGAGAGAGAGAGAGAGAGAGAGGTGGTAGGGTGGCGGAGGGGACTGGCAAGGAGCTGTGAGGGAGAAGCTGGATATGAGGGAAATGAGAGGAGAGAGAAGGGTTTGATTTGTGAAAATGAAGAGAGAGAAATGAGGAAGTTAGATATATACAAGGGCATTGTGGTCATTTCAAGGTGCCTTACACATTTGGTGCCTTGCAAATAAAATTCACCGGGTTCAACCTTAGACCTCACCGAGGAAAGTCTTGACTTTATCTATGGGTCATCATCAAAGCAAAAGTAAACTTAATACTACCTCCGTTTCATCCAAAGTGTTTCAAATGATCAATACAAGTTAAATTTGACTTAAACATTAATGCAAAACTAATCATCTTATTGAAATTTTAAAAATTTTTATTAATAAATAATTAAATAATTTATCAGTAACTAATTTTAAAATTTTAATAGGATAATTAGATTTACATTAATGTTTAAGTCAAACTTAACTTGAATTAATTGACCATTTGAAACATTTCGAGCGGAACGAAGTTAGTACATTACAATACATTTTTTTATTAACATTAATGTCGGAATTTATTTGATCAATGTCAGATTTACCTAAAAAGGTAATATTAAAGTCACACAAAAAAGTCACAATATTTGGTTTATAAAATAATGTGTCACAATTTTGTTAGTACTTTTAATTAGATATAAGAAAATAGGAGATGGGACAAAAATCTAAGTATCTAACCATGGGATGCAATGCGAAGCGGGGTGTAAGTGGCTCGGTTTAAACCGTAGTTTGGAATCGAATCAAATTAAACTATGCAGTTTAGTTCGATTTTCAAGCAATAGTGGTTTGGTTCGATTTCAAAAATTGTCAAACCGTGGGTTCGGTTTGGTCTGCGGTTTGAACCCCCAAACCACGGTTCGAGACCGAACCACCAATCCAAACCGATAAATCATACCACCAAACCGTTCAATATTAAGCGTAAATATGCATATCTTTCATATTCACCTCACATTTGGATTGAAAACCCCTAATTCTATTCATGAGTTTTAGCACATAACCCTTTTTTCTTTTGGTTAATCTTCTTGTAATAATGTTAATTCACTATTTAACACATACTATTACAAGTACTCAAATGACATATTGTTATCATAAACATTGAATCACAATTTCAAGTTGTGTTTAAATACTAAATCTCTTATTTATGTTATGTCTGGAAAATTCAAACAAACATGACAATGAATTGTGTAGTCTGAAACAATGTTCTAATTAATGGTTTAAGCAATGTTCTATTTCATGGTTTGAACCATGGTTGAATTGTGGTTTACACCGCGGTTTGAATCGTAAAATCAAACCGCGGTTCGAACCAAACCGAATCAAACCATGGCGGTTTGGTTCGGTTCAGTTTGAATTTTTTTCATGGTTCGGTTCGGTTTGAGATTTTTCCAAACCGATTACTAGTTGTTCGGTTCGTAATTGCCCCAAACCAAACCAAACCAAACCGAACCATTTACAGCCCTACTACCTCGCAAGAGTAAATCCGTTCTCAAAAAAGGGGCTAATTTCTGGAGCCCGCGCTCGAAATTCCCGTCGTCGCGTAAAACGGCGAGTTTCTCGTGCTAAGTGTGCATTGAATGCACTCGGTTTCTCATAATGGTACCCATGGAGTTTTGAAACAATCAAGAGTCGTCATCTCATTTATTTATCTAGGAAAATGAAAGAAAACCCTTTTGTTTTAGAGAAAGTGGGTTCGGGGGCTAAGTTACGAGAAGGGAAGATATTAAGCACCCTTCTCACCCTTTTCGGTCTCTATGCATTCATGTCGTCCTAAGTAGATTTTAGTTGCTATGCCTATGCCTTTTGAAATGGTGATGAGTTTGAGGGAGTCATCCTAACTAGGTAAGTTTCTTGATTTCTCAAGTGTGAATCGGTTTGGGGGGACTCACACTTGGTTTTTCGAAAATGGTTTTGATATGTATTTACAAGTATATGAGAGTAATTATAGTAAGTATGGGGAGGGGATTATTTACATGGGGGATTTAATATACGATTAAGTACAAAATTTGGGAAACAAATCTCATATGAATTGTAATGCCCAAGATGTCCATGTCAAGATTTTATGAACTGTTGTCCCTTTTGGACCTGCAAAACTTGACCAAAGCTTGTTAATCTGAAAATGTAAATATGGGGAATTACTTCCAACACATTAAGAAAGTTTCATGATTTTTTAAATGATTTTAGAGTCTTTATTGTAAGCTCAAATGATCCATTGAATTAAAACATACATTCTCCCAGAACATGGAAAATAGTGTATATTTGACTTTGAACAGCTCATAAATGCATCGAAATAAGGGAATCACTAAAAGGTCAAAACATGAAAGTTGTTACAAACATCTTGAAAATGAAACTCACCAAAGATGAGACAAAAATGATAAAGTTTGATAGGTAAATACACTGTCAACACTTTGGGTCAGAAGTAAGGTATTTGCAAGAACTAAACAATGACCTTTAGAACAAAAATGGAAAGGAGATCTTCCCGAAGTCCAAAAATTACAATTGAGGCATTCTTAGTTTACTTATTGGGTTATATAACACATAAATCTCGAATAATGCAAAAAACCTAAGTATTGAGTGAAATATTCACAATAGAACAGAGCATGGTCAGATTCAGAAGTTATTGGACAACAACTATGCATCTTGAACATCACCATCAAACCCTAGCCTAAACATGGATTCAAGGCATGATATTTGAGAAACACCTAAACTAACATGTTATGAACATACTAGAATCATTACATAGAACAAAACATGAACCAAAGTGTTGATGGACATGAAAGAAGGTGGAGTGAACAGATTGTGCATACTTCATGGACAGCATCAACTCTAAATGCATAAATGGACATTTAGAGCATTCTTTGAAAATAGGACTTGTATCTAAACATGTAAACAACATACATAAACATTTAGATCAAAAATCATGGAGAAGGTGAATAAAAATTAATAAACATGAAGAACATCATTATTTACATACATGGAGGTCCAGCCATGAAATAGCTAGACCTCAAGATTTCTTTACACTGAGATTACATTTTGAACATAAAATAGACTAAAACTCAATGAGGATTGTGCTTCCTTTGCTTCCAAGGGAAGACTTTTTTTATTATTTGATGTTTGAGAGTGCTTGAAGGTTTGAGTGCTTGAAGTTGTGCTTTTGTTTGTGTTTTAGTAGTGTTTGTGGTAGTGTTTGTGGTGGTTTAATGGTGGTGTAGGGGCTGAGACTGAGAGAGTTTAGAGAGAGAGTGGAGAATGTTTGGAGTGTAAGAGTGAATTGGTGGAGATGTAATGAAGTTGTAGGATAGGATTTAAATAGATGAAGGCTCTCCCTTTGGACCGGTCCATAGAATGTTTGGTTTCCTTCTGCCTTTTAACCAGTCCATAGGGTGCTTAGTTTGACCTTCCTTGGACTGTTCTTACTGTAACAGTAATTCCTCTACCGTTCGTTCTGCAACTGCTCGAGTGCGCGCATTTTGGTGTCCCGGTTGCCATCGAACCCAACATGAAATTTGCTTGAAATAATTATGTTGTTGATATGGCATATCTGAGATTTGTTAATGAGCAAATTATTGGTGTAATGCCCTAGGCTTTAGTTGTGAGGACCCCGACCCGGAACCTACACGTGTCCCGAGTTGGAGCGTCCTCAAACTAACCCAAATATACTAAACTTTTAAAACTTTGAATTAACTTCAAACATCAACATCAATAACATTTCCATTTCAAAACAATTCCACTACTCTCCACATCGGAGGAAGAGTGGACCAACTTTGAAAATACTTAAACTGTTTTAGTTACAAAAGATGAGGGTTTCAACGTAGAAAGTTTAAGTTTAATAATTACAAACTCCCAAAAGGAATTATAGCAAAATATACTTTCTACGCCAACCTAACGTACCCCGACAATACCCAAAAGCTCACTGCCAAACTCCTTTCCGTCCTTACTGGGCCGGTCCGCCTGTCTCGGGATCTAAAAACATTAAAGGGAGAGGGGTGAGAATAAATCTCAGCAAGCTATTATGAATGCAGCAATATGCCAGATAAATGCAACACATAACAAGTCGCACTTAACACATTGGGAAAGCTATAAACACATTCCATTACCTTGGTTTACCTTTTTCCCGTCTGAACAGTAGTCGTACAACATTGGGTATAATAATACTCCAATCTTACAGTGAGCTGCTTAAGCAATACTCACGTCTTATAAGACCCGTTTTTCAGGGAACCAAATAAGACAAGAGCAACTCGTAAGGCTTTTGGCTCAATGATGCTATACCCCATCCCGTGGCCACAGGAGGGGACGGCCACAGATATAACATAATCCGATCACATTAGGTCACACTTTCCTAATTGACCGTATTATGTTATACCCCCAAATGTCAGCTGACTCACACATTATCAAGCACATGATAGATACTTGAATAAAAATCCACAACAAGGGATAACAATATAGCAACATGGTAAAATATACTCATGCCCAACCAATATCATAGTGTAACATTTATTCCACACTATGCATAATATAAACAATGTAAATGAACTCAAGTAAGGCAAGGAAGTATCATCAATCCATCCTACAAGGTCATTGTACACTAATACATAGCCTCTATGAAGGTTCAAGTTCAACTTACTAGGTAGGAGTCACAATCTATAAAGGATCAAACAAGATTGCTAAACAATTTACGGTTTAGATTTAAAATCGTGGATTCAGGGTCCGGCGACCGCTTACCACTCGGGCGACCGCCCAAGTGGATTTCAAAAGGATTCCAAGCTTCGCCCTCTTGGGCGACCGCACAAGGCTCTCGGGCGACCGCCCAAGAGGATTTTGCAAAACATCCCCTTTTCTGGACACATGGGCGGCCGCTCATGCCCCTTGGGCGACCGCCCAAGTGCCCAGCCAGCACTTTTTTATTTTCAATCCTTTTACTTTAGCTCCAATTCCTTGCCTTTTTCTCTACCCTAAAATCAAGAACACCAAGAGGGATTTCTCATCTTAACAAATGCATCCTAAATCATGTAAACCCAAGATAAGGTAACCTTAGATTATTTATTCCCAAATTTCCCACCCATTTCATTTCCTCTAAATCATTTTACATGAACATTTATTTCTTTCTACTTCATTCTCTAATCATACAACTTCTATAAGGTTTCCCAAGCATGAACAAACATCACATGAACAATAACAATATCAAAGAGATTATGAACATTTATAAGAAAGGAAATCATAACAACTCACCTGAGCCAATACAAGATAAAATGGAGCTTTTCTAGGCTTGATCAACTCCTTGAGATGAACCACTCACAAAAGGACACTTGGATTTGGAAATGGTTGAGGAATGAACTTGGTAAGAGCTCTTGAAATGGGAGGCTTCACATGAGAGGCTTCCATGGAGATTTTTGTCTAGAGGAAGAAGTAAGAGAAATGATAAAGGAGGGAGGAAGAGTGTAGGAGGAGTAAGAGGAGGTATGGTGTTGGTTGACTATGAGGGAAAAGGAGGAGGAAATTAAGGAAAAAGGGCATGGCCCCCCATGCTAAACTATCCTAGGCTTTCCCCATTTTATTTAAATCATTTCCCACTTATTTATTTTACCCATTTTAACCTCCTCATTCTTTTTATTAAATTTCTATTTTTATATTTCCTTTTTGAACATTAATTTATTTTCCTATCATTTAGCCTAATATAAGAATTCAAGCATATAAAAATGGACACATAATACTAACAATAATATTAAAAGCACACCATGTGATATTAAAAATTAGTGCCTAGGGTTGGGGTCGTTACACTCACTCCCCCTTAAAGAAAATTCGTCCCGAATTTTAAAAAGACCTACTTGGATTTTCAAACAACCACGGGTATTTCGCTCTCATCTCCGACTCTAGCTCCCACGTCGCTTCCTCAACGGTGTGATTTTTCCAAAGGACCTTCACTATCGGAATACTCTTAGACCTCAACTCCTTAACTTGGAATTCTAAGACTCTTAAGGGCTCTTCAACATAAGACATGTCCGCTTGGACATCATCGGGGGGAGAACTCAAGATGTGGGAAGGATCATGACAATACTTCCTCAACATCGAAACATGGAAAACATCATGGAGTAAGGAAAGAGACGGAGGTAATGCCAACCGATAGGCTAAATCCCCAATCTTCTCTAGAATCTCAAACGGACCAACGAACCTCGGAGCCAATTTACCCTTGTTACCAAACCTCTTGATTCCCGTCCTCGGAGAGACCTTCAAGAACACAAAGTCACCCACCTGAAAAGATAAATCCCGTCTTCTATTGTCGGCGTAGCTTTTCTGTCTACTCTGAGCCGTCTTCAATCTATCCCGAATCACCTTGATCTTCTCCGTAGAATCTCGGACCAAATCCGGGCCCCAAAGTCTCGCTTCACCAACCTCATCCCAACACATCGGAGATCGACACTTCCTACCATACAACACTTCATACGGAGCCATCTCAATGCTAGACTGATAACTGTTGTTGTAGGCAAACTCCACTAAAGGTAGATGATCCTCCCATGATAATTGGAAATCCATCACACAAGCCCGTAACATATCCTCAAGTATCTGAATAGTTCTCTCGGACTGACCGTCGGTTTGAGGATGAAACGCCGTACTGAAACACAATTTAGAACCCAAGGCTTCATGCAATGCTCTCCAAAATCTAGATGTAAACCTCGGATCTCTGTCAGACACAATACTAATCGGAACCCCGTGAAGTCTCACAATCTCTTTCATGTACAACTGAGCTAACTTTTCTAACGAAAACTTGGTTGATACCGGAAGAAAATGAGCCGACTTCGTCAACCGATCCACAATAACCCATATAGCATCCATCTTCTTCGCGGTGAGAGGTAAACCCGAAACAAAATCCATCGAGATCCCTTCCCATTTCCATTCCGGAATATCTAATGGTTGAAGTAGTCCCGCGGTCTACGATGTTACGCCTTAATCTGTTGACAAGTCAAACACTTAGATACATAATCCGCTATTTCCCTCTTCATACCATTCCACCAATACCTACGCTTCAAGTCTTGATACATTTTGGTACTACCCGGATGAATCGCAAACTTGGACTTATGGCCATCCTCTAAGACACGCCTCTTGATTTCCGGTGATGAAGGAACGCAAATTCTCCCGTGGAAGGTTAAAATTCCATCTCTATTCAAAGCAAATTCCCGGCTTTCCCATCTTCGCACTTGATCAAAAATTTTCTTCAACTCCGGATCACATTGTTGAGCTTCCTTCAAATCTCCATACAATATCGGAACGGCTCGAACATTCGCAATGATTACTTCACTCTGCAATTCCCTAGAACTCAAAGCTGTCACATATGCCTTTCGGCTAATCGCATCCGCCACTACATTAGCCTTCCGGATGATAAGATATTACACAATCAAAATCCTTCAAAAACTCAAGCCATCTTCTTTGCGGTTGTTCAACTCCTTTTGAGTAAATAGGTACTTCAAACTCTTGTGGTCGGTGAAAATCTCAAACTTCGCCCCATAAAGGTAGTGCTTCCACTTATGTAACGCAAACACGATCGCCGCCAATTCCATATCATGAGTAGGGTAATTACGTTCCGCCGGTGATAACTTCCTAGAGGCATACGCAATAACCTTCCCATTTTGCATGAGGACACATCCCAAACCCGCCTTCGAGGCATCACTATAGATCACCAAATTCTCACAACCATCCGGAAGGGTAAGAACGAGGAGCCGTCGTCAACCTCTTCTTCAATTCATTGAAACTTTCTTCACACTTGGAATCCCATATGAATGACACATCTTTCCGAGTCAACCTAGTCAATGGAGTAGCAATCCGAGAAAACCCCTCAATGAACCTCCGATAATACCCCGCCAAACCAAGAAAACTACGGACTTCCGTCACAGTTGAAGGTTGCTTCCAATTAACCACGGCTTCAATTTTCGAAGGGTCCACAGAAATTCCCGAACTCGACACAACATGCCCCAAGAAAGAAACCCGCTCAAGCCAAAACTCACACTTCCGAACTTGGCGTACAAGCGCTTCTCACGAAGAACGGACAATACAATTCTCAAATGATTCTCATGCTCTTCCGGGACTTAGAATAAACAAGGATATCATCAATGAAGACCACCACAAAACTATCAAGATAAGGCTTGAAAACACGGTTCATCATATCCATAAACACTTTGGAGCATTAGTCAACCCAAAAGGCATCACAACAAACTCATAGTGACCATATCTAGTTCGGAAAGCTGTTTTGGCAATATCATCCGGTCTAATCTTCAACTGATGGTATCCGCTTCTCAAATCAAGCTTTGAGTAGATAACGGAACCTTGGAGTTGGTCAAATAAATCATCTATGTGCGGAAGAGGATACTTATTCTTTATGGTGGCTTGGTTCAACAAACGATAGTCTATACATAATCGTAAGGTACCATCCTTCTTCCTAACAAATAGAACCGGTGCTCCCCATGGAGACACACTTGGGCGTATAAAACCCCGGTCTAGCAATTCTTGTAATTGGACCTTCAACTCTTTTAACTCGGCCGGAGCCATTCTATAGGGTGCTTTAGAGATAGGGGCGGTACCGGGTACTAAGTCAATACAAAACTCTACCTCACGATCCGGAGGCATAGAGTACTCACTAGAAAACACATCACTAAACTCATTCACAACCGGAACATGAGCTAACTCGGGAGACTTCTTATTGGAATCTACCACATAAGCTAAGTAACCCGCACACCCTTTAGATATCATCTTTCTAGCTTTTAAGGCAGAAATAACATGCAAACCGAACATAGATTTATCGGCATCAAATATAAATGTAGGCACATCAGGCATAGCAAATGAGACTCGTTTTCTACGACAGTCTACCAAAGCATGACACTGACTCAACCAATCCATCCCAAGGATCACATCAAAATCACGGATTGGTAACTCGACCAAATCCACCGGCAATACATGCCCACATATAGTCACATCACAACCACGATATATCAAAGAAGATGCAAGGCACTCTCCCATAGGAGTAGAGACCTCCAACACATAAGGCATAGATTCAGGCAAAATGTGCAATGAGAATGCAAAATGAGATGCCACAAATGAATGGGAAGACCCGGGATCTATAAGAATGCGGGCCTTAACTCCTGAGACAGGAACTATACCTCTAATGACGGCATTAGGATCGACCTCTCCTCGACCCAAAGCAAACACTCGACCTAGGACTCTATCCTTGGGTTTGCCGTCAACATCCCTTTTTACACCACTACCTTGTCCCCCTTGACCACTACCCGAAGCTTGCTTACTCTGCCACTTGGGACAATTCCTACGAAAATGGCCTGTCGACCCACACTCCAAACACTTGCCTTGCTTGCTCCAACACTTGTCCTCCGAATGCCCTTGCCTCTTGCAATATCCACACGTTGTCCCAAACTGACCGGAAGTCGAACGATTTGTCGGAGCCGCTACGTTTCCTCCTCGATTTGCTCCCGGGGTGAATGTCCTTGGTTGCCCTCTGTTCTGTCCCGAACCTTGACCTTGGAATCTGTTTCTGTTCCCACCTTCATTTTTACCACGATGCTCCTCTATGTCATTCTCAATCCGATACGCCATGTTCACCGCCGCTTGGAAGTTGGCGAAGTCATGAGTCAAAAGCTGCTTCCGGAACTCCACCCTTAAACCCTTCACAAACCTGTAGATACGCCTCTCTTCATCCGGTACCAAGTGAGGACAATATCGGGCCAACTCCGTAAACTTTGCTGAATACTGCGCTATAGTCATGGAACCTTGCTCCAGTTTCAGAAACTCAACTTCCTTCTTGTCTCTAGTAACCATCGGCACGAAATGATCCCGAAACTTACGTGTGAAATTCTCCCAAGTTTGCGGTGTCAAATCCCGGTCCCAACCATCCTTTACCACCTGCCACCAGTGCTCCGCGGGTCCTTCCAACTTGAAAACAGCACATCTCACCTTTTCCGCATCCGAACTCTCCATAGCCAAGAAAATCTTGTTCATCGCTTCAAGCCACCTTTCTGCCTTCACCGGATCCGGATCTCCGTTGAAGCTAGGAGGAGACATCTTCACAAACTTTTCTAAACCATGGTGCCCTTGCCTACCTTCGGGTTGTTGCTGTCCCCTACCTTGATTCTGAGCTGCCATATTACGAAGAAATACTGGAACATATCCATCATTTCGGCATTCGGATTACCAACATTACCCAAAGCCCGATCCTGATCTCCATCATTACCCGCCATTAGTACAAACTCCTGCATTAAACACTCGACGTCAGTTATCACACACTCTCACTCAGCTAGACTCTACCCGAGAACTCTAACCGAGCTCGATACCAGGTGAGGACCCCGACCCGGAACCTACACGTGTCCCGAGTTGGAGCGTCCTCAAACTAACCCAAATATACTAAACTTTTAAAACTTTGAATTAACTTCAAACATCAACATCAATAACATTTCCATTTCAAAACAATTCCACTACTCTCCACATCGGAGGAAGAGTGGACCAACTTTGAAAATACTTAAACTGTTTTAGTTCAAAAGATGAGGGTTTCAACGTAGAAAGTTTAAGTTTAATAATTACAAACTCCCAAAAGGAATTATAGCAAAATATACTTTCTACGCCAACCTAACGTACCCCGACAATACCCAAAAGCTCACTGCCAAACTCCTTTCCGTCCTTCTTGGGCCGGTCCGCCTGTCCCGGGATCTAAAAACATTAAAGGGAGAGGGGTGAGAATAAATCTCAGCAAGCTATTATGAATGCAGCAATATGCCAGATAAATGCAACACATAACAAGTCGCACTTAACACATTGGGAAAGCTATAAACACATTCCATTACCTTGGTTTACCTTTTTCCCGTACGAACACAGTCGTACAACATTGGGTATAATAATACTCCAATCTTACGGTGAGCCGCTTAAGCAATACTCACGTCTTATAAGACCCGTTTTTAGGGAACCAAATAAGACAGTAGCAACTCTGTAAGGCTTTTGGCTCAATACAGATGCTATACCCCATCCTGTGGCCACAGGAGGGGACGGCCACAGATATAACATAATCCGATCACATTAGGTCACACTTTCCTAATTGACCGTATTATGTTATACCCCCAAATGTCAGCTGACTCACACATTATCAAGCACATGATAGATACTTGAATAAAAATCCACAACAAGGGATAACAATATAGCAACATGGTAAAATATACTCATGCCCAACCAATATCATAGTGTAACATTTATTCCACACTATGCATAATATAAACAATGTAAATGAACTCAAGTAAGGCAAGGAAGTATCATCAATCCTCCTACAAGGTCATTGTACACTAATACATAGCCTCTATGAAGGTTCAAGTTCAACTTACTAGGTAGGAGTCACAATCTATAAAGGATCAAACAAGATTGCTAAACAATTTCTGGTTTAGATTTAAAATCAGGGATTCTGGGGTCTTGGGCGACCGCCCTTACCACTGGGCGACCGCCCAAGTGGATTTCAAAAGGATTCCAAGCTTCGCCCTCTTGGGCGACCGCCTGAGCCTCTTGGGCGACCGCCCAAGAGGATTTTGCAAAACATCCCCTTTTACGGACACGTAGGCGGCCGCTCATGCCCGCAGGCGACCGCCCAAGTGCCCGGCCCGACACTTTTTATTTTCAATCCTTTTACTTTAGCTCCAATTCCTTGCCTTTTTCTCTACCCTAAAATCAAGAACACCAAGAGGATTTCTCATCTTAACAAATGCATCCTAAATCATGTAAACCCAAGATAAGGTAACCTTAGATTATTTATTCCCAAATTTCCCACCCATTTCATTTCCTCTAAATCATTTTACATGAACATTTATTTCTTTCTACTTCATTCTCTAATCATACAACTTCTATAAGGTTTCCCAAGCATGAACAAACATCACATGAACAATAACAATATCAAAGAGATTATGAACATTTATAAGAAAGGAAATCATAACAACTCACCTGAGCCAATACAAGATAAAATGGAGCTTTTCTAGGCTTGATCAACTCCTTGAGATGAACCACTC
This sequence comes from Adenophora triphylla var. japonica, assembly GCA_022495995.1. Lineage (NCBI taxonomy): Eukaryota > Viridiplantae > Streptophyta > Magnoliopsida > Asterales > Campanulaceae > Adenophora > Adenophora triphylla. Next base: position 19,363 of record JAFEMH010006760.1, on the reverse strand, counting down.
ACAAAAGGACACTTGGATTTGGAAATGGTTGAGGAATGAACTTGGTAAGAGCTCTTGAAATGGGAGGCTTCACAAGGCTTCCATGGAGATTTTTGTCTAGAGGAAGAAGTAAGAGAAATGATGAAGGAGGGAGGAAGAGTGTAGGAGGAGTAAGAGGAGGTATGGTGTTGGTTGACTATGAGGGAAAAGGAGGAGGAAATTAAGGAAAAAGGGCATGCCCCCCCATGCTAAACTATCCTAGGCTTTCCCCATTTTATTTAAATCATTTCCCACTTATTTATTTTACCCATTTTAACCTCCTCATTCTTTTTATTAAATTTCTATTTTTATATTTCCTTTTTGAACATTAATTTATTTTCCTATCATTTAGCCTAATATAAGAATTCAAGCATATAAAAATGGACACATAATACTAACAATAATATTAAAAGCACACCATGTGATATTAAAAATTAGTGCCTAGGGTTGGGGTCGTTACATTAGTTATGTTTAACTTAAACCGTTACGTATCATATTTATTCTTGTTTATAAAGAAAGTTTATTATTTGATTATTATATATTTTGCATATTTATTGTAATAATCTCCGTCCCTAATTATTAAGTGAATAATTAGTATAAATATTAATGGATAATCATATGATGATTATATGCATAGAGATGCACATTAAATTTGTGGGTACTTGTTAGTGAACAAGTGACTGGACTTGACCCGTATGAGATTTATGTCATGGTCAAATGTCATAATTAAATCTCATATGGTTACTTCATTTAGTTTCTAGACCTGAGATTATCATGACCTTACATATGATGAAAGTTATGTTTGATTTTAGTCAAACGATATCTTAACACGATATTTATAAAGGCTATCTTTGGCATGATCATATTCATGATGGGAAGGATGATAAGTCAAGATGGAATTTGTCCCTCGAAAGAGAGATGTTTTGCTTGGGCCCCTCGATGAGTGATAATGATGAAAGTGTATGGCCATACCCCAATGCGATTGGATTATCATTATACTCAAGATCGAGAAAGCATTGAACAAATACAAGTTGACGAGGACCATGACTTGTGTTCAATATAACATCGTGAGACAAAGGGAGAAATGGAAGTATACCATTGGAAACGTGAACTCTTACGTTATATTATTTGGGTAGACATAATGGCTTGCTAGAGTCCGCTTATGTTTTATGAGGGTCGATATGATCGGGCTCATTGCCAACATAATATAATCCTATTGGGTCACACACAATTAGAATGAATTGGTTAAACCAAAGAAAGAATGATTGAGAGTTCCTGATATGGCTTGAGCAGCCGCGCGACATAACTTGGCCATGGGCTGTTATAGATCGCGCGACAGGATGAAGCCTAAGGCGGTTTTGCAGACTAGTTTCCTAATTCAATTAGGAAACAAATACCTATACTAATGTAGTATAAATATGAAGTCTGTAAACCCTAAAGAGCCAGCCGAATTTTCTAAGGAAAAATCACCATAAAGGTTTCTCAATATTTTTCCTAGGGTTTAAGAATCTAGCAATTCTCAAGAACTGTTCTTGGTTCATTCTAACGTGTGGATACTACTAGAGGGTCTTCGCTCGTACTTCGATCAAGGCCTAGAGTTCAAATTTTCCAAAGCAATCTGAAGATTCAAGTCTTGAAGATCGAAGTTTGTGATTCAAAATCACATTGATAATTGTTCGATAGCTCAAGAACGGAAAGCAATTAAGGTTGGTTAATTCTATCTCATAGGAATTCAATTTAATTGTATAGAACGGATCTTAGGGCTCTTGGGTTTTGTGTTATTTAGATGATAATTCCGCTGCGCATGGACCCATAAAACCCAACAGTGGTATCAGAGCCCCGTTCGTATGGTTAAGTTTGAATTAACATGCTAGAATTAAGATATAAATTGTTTATATGCTTATTGCATGTTTTGTATGCGATAGTTTTATTGTTTTTGAAACAATGTGCCAAAATCGTTTTCTGTTCATATTGAATTAAATCTGTTAAAAGCTGTTTATTTGATTTAATTGCTTTATGATTGGAATTGATTGAAGTTTGGAAAATCTGCAAGTTGGCTTCTGTCACGCGACAGAGTTGGCCTCTGTCACGCGACATAGTTGTTCATGGCAACTCAATGTCACGCGACAGAGTTGGCCTTGGGCAGTCTGATGGTCTTGTATGGTCGCGCGACAGAACAGGCCTCTGAAGGTCTATGTCACGCGACATACTTTGCCTAATCTGGGCAGAGTCAGTTTGTTAATTTTTTCTTGCTTATCTGTGATTATGTTGATAATCTGATATATTTTTGTCTTAATCTGGATGCTATAAATTTCTGGAAATTAAGTTTATAGGGCTATGTTAGATTAATTCATTGTTTATGCATGCTTAATTAATTTAAATATGATTTTATTAATTATTGCGATGCATGAATTATATGTTCTTAAGTGTTAAGAAGTTTTGTTAGATGTTTAGTTGAAACATTGAATTGTAATTTCCTGAATGTTTAGTTGAAACATCAAAATTTTGGTTTTCTGATTGTTTATGAGAAATAAGTCAGTTTACGCAAAATTTAAAGGAATCTGATTGTTTGTGAGAAATAAGTCAGTATACAAAGTATTGATTATGTTGCAAATCAGAGCTGGTATTCTAATTGTGCATGTCAAGGAGAGTTCTATCGAAGGAGAAATTTGGTACTTAAGTAGTCCTTGTGGTTCACCTATTTTCCTAGGAACTTACCTGGTGCACGATTATGATTATCTTTGCTGATATGCTTATAATCTGCTTTAAAGAACCTTTATTTAACTTTTAAGTTCTTTATGACAATCCATGATTAAAACACTTGAGACCACTCGGATAGTTTTGGGTGGGCTTGCCATAGAAAGGTACTTTGATTCTATTCGTTGTGCGAGCAAGATGAGGAAATAGTGGTTCCTATATGTTTAAAGTGGATGAACTTAATTGGGTTATCAAAATGATTTTGGACCCAAGGCATGAGATGAGATTAAAATATGCTTAGACATATGATGTCTTAAATAAATCTCATAAAAGATCTAAGAGTCATATACGATATGATTGATGTTTTCTACCTAATTAATTTTAATCTTGAGCGGTGCGCCATAGCGTACTTGAGATTAAATTAAAGTTGGATCTTAGCCCATTAAATGTATATTATGCTTATTTGCATTGGAATGTGTATAATTTAGTGGGAGTATTTGTGAAATATATGATTTTCTCTTAGATGATAAATGTGTTGATATTTATATATGTTCATATAGTTTGCATATTTTGTTGTAGAAGTAGCATTACACAATAAATTGCGATTCGTCCTTATGAAGGACAAAGTTCGAAATGAACGGTACAGATAATTCTGATTGGATCAGAAGCCTAAAGAATGGTTCTTAGGCAAATGTATGCGTTCTTGATAAATCCATTCCTGCTGAACCTACTGCAAATGTTGCAAAGGGCAAATAAGGAGCAACATTAGAAACATGTTGATGATTCTAATAATATTGCTTGCCTTATAATTGCCACCATGTTTAAAGATTCTTATGAAGAACCTTGAACATATGGAAGTTACTTTTGTTCTAAGCACAACGCACAAAAGAAATGTTTAAAGTGCGAGCTGGACAAAAGATGTATGTTGTGGTGAAGGTTCCTAATGCATGAGATGCAAAAGGGAGCAATCCGCAAGTGTGTTAATGGTTAACACAAGAAAGGGGTTCATAAAGGAAAGGTAAAGAAGGTAAAGCAAAGGTTGCTAAACCTAGGGCAAAAGTTGCCAAAGTCGAAGAGGCTAAACCCAAAGTGTCTCAAAAGGATGCATTTTGCTACCATGATAATGAGATTGTCATTGGAAGCAAAGTTGCAAGGCTTATTAGGAAGGCATAAAAGGTGAAGAAGGGCAATATGATTGCTACTACTTCAAGTATCTATATAATAGATATTTTCCTTTCGACTTCTTGTTCTTGGGTATATGATACCGGACATGGATCCCACATTTGAGTAAATGTGCAAGGAATAAAGAATAGAAAGCTACTCAAAGAATGTAAATTAAACCTATGCGTGGGAATGAAGCAAGAGTTGTTGCATTAGCCATAGGGACTTATGAAGTCAATTTACCTAGTGAACTAGTACTTGTTTCGAACAAATGTTACTAAGTTCCGGATTTGGGTAGGAGCATTATTTTCATTTCTTATATGGATGATGAAGGATATAATTTTCTTATTGAGAATAAGAAGTTTTATATTTATTTAATGATATGCCTTATTGTATTGCATATGTCATTGAATGGTCTTCATATCCTTGATGATGAGAAACAAAATAATATTGAAGATATCTATAATATAAATTGGAAATCTAAACCGAATAATATGAACAATGCGTTCATATGGCATTGCCGGCTTGGTCGGATAAATAAGAAACATATATCTAAACTCCATTAACATGGACTTTTAGACTCATATGACTCTGAATCATTTGAGAAATGTGGATCTTGTTTATTGGAATTATTGACCAAACCACCCTATACTAAGAGTAGTAGGAGGGCTAGTGACTTATTTGTCATTATACATGAGATGTATGTGGACTATTAAGCAGCATTGCTAGGGGAGGATTTTGGTGTTTCATCACATTCACCGATGACTTATCTAGATATGACTATGTTTATCTGATGAAGTCCAAAGGTGAATCGTTTGAGATGTTTCGAACATTTCAAGATGAAATACAAAACAACTTGGCAAAACTATTAAGTACTTCGATTAGATCGAGGTGATGAATATTTGAGCCAAGAGTTTGACAATCATCTCAATACTGTGAAATCGTTTCAGAGTTGACTCCACCCGGAACACCACATTGTATGTGTGTCTGATGGGAGGAATTGAACCTTGTAGGACATGGTTCGTTCGATGATATGTCAATTTGACTTTCCTATTTCCTTTTGAGGATATGCATTAGAAATAATGCGGTTACACTGAATCGAGTCCCTACTAAATCGGTTCCTAAGGCACCACATGAGATGTGGCATGGAAGAATGTCTTTCATGAAGATTTGGGGTTGCGAATCTTATGTAAAGAGACTTGTCTCTTATAAGTTAGCACCAAATCTGACAAGGTTATTTTCGGAAATTAATCTTACAATCGCAAAGAGAACAAAATGTTTGTTGCTCTGTACGATTCGTTTCTTTAGAAATAGTTTCTCAATAAAGAATCTAGTGGGAGTAAAATTAATCTTGAAGAAGTTTAAGAACCCGAAAATAATATGAAACCAAGAGTAGAGACGGAACAAGTTCACAAGGAATTGTGGAACCGGTTCATGATGCACAGTCCATCGTAGATCGGATAGGTTACGATCCGAACTCAAGAAATATTGATTTCTCATATAGGAAAGTAATAAGGTGGAAGTCATTGAGAATGACGATCCTACTTCCTATCTTGAGGCGATGTCCGCTCATAATTCGGATAAATGGTTGGGAAACATGAAGTCCGAATTACAATCCATGTTTGATATTCAAGTTTGAAACTTTATTGGGCTACCTGAAGGTGTAAAAACTAAAGGGTGCAAGTAGGTCTTCAAGACCGACATGGATGGGAAGGTGTATACTTTCATGACTAAGGATTGTAGCAAAGGGATTTAGGCAAATTCATAGTATTGACTATGTTGAAGCCTTTTCGCCAGTTACAATGCCAAAGTCTATTAGAGTTTCAATTGCCATTATCGCATATTGTGACTGTGTGATATGACAAATGGATGTCAAACGACTTTCTTAAGGATGTGTATAGTACACAACCCGAGAGTTTTGTTGATCTAAGAAATTCTAATAAAGTATGCATGTTGCAAGATCCATGAGATGGGTTGAAGAAAGCTTCAAGGAATTGGAATCTTCATTTTGATGAATCGGTCAAAAGTTTGACTTCATCAAGTACGAAGATGAACCTTGTGTATACATGAAATTCAGTGGGAGCGTAGTATTATTTCTATTGTATTATTACAATGATATCTTACTCATTGGAAAAACGAAGTTCCGACACTTAAGACTATCAAGTCTTGGTCAAGGAAAGGTTTCTCAATGAAAGATATGTGTGAAGCCGCTTACATCCTTGGCATCGAGATCTATAGAGATAGATCTAAAAGGATAAATTGGTTTGAGTCAAAATACTCACATTGACAAGGTTCTTAGAAGAGTCTAAGAAAAGTAACTTGTCAATGGGTCATGGTTTTTCTCTTAGCAACACTCATTGTCTTATGACAACTGATGAGCAGAAGAGAATGAATGAAGATTCTATATGCTCCGGCATTTGGATCTGTCATGTATGCCATGATTTGTACTAGACCTGACGTCTCGTATGGCTCTAAGCATGACGAGTCGATACCAATCTGATTCTGTTAAAAACCATTGGATGGCAGTCAAGATGATCCTTAAGTACTTAAGAAGAACTAAGGATACGTTCTTGGTATTTGAAAGGTTGGAAGATAATCTTGTTGTAAGAGTTACATAGATGCTAGCTTCCAAACTGACAAAGTTAATTTAAAATCGCAATTAGGATTTGTGTTTATGCTTATTAGAGGTGCAGTTTTGTTGAAAGAGTTCTAAGCAGAAAATCGTAGTCGATTCTACTACTAAGGCCAAATTTTAGCAACATATGATGTGGCTAAAAGAGGCAGTTTGGATCAAAAGTTCATTAGTGTTTTGGAAATGTTCCAAGTATCACTAATCAGTGAAACTTTTGTTGTGACAATTGTGATGCCATTTGTGCAAACAATGGAACCAAGATCACAACAGCGATCCAAACACTCACTTAGACGTATTCGAGGAATTCATAAAGAATGAGAAGACGTTAAGATATGCAAAGTATCAACCGATGATGACATTAAGGATTCACTTACAAAGACCCTTGCACAGGCAGAAGCATGATGGTCATGTTAGGTCCATGAGTATTCGATACATAGATGGAGCCTAGTGCAAGTGGGAGATTGTTGGTGTAATACCCTAGGCTTTAGTTATGTTTAACTTAAACCGTTATGTATCATCTTTATCCTTGTTTATAGAGAAAGTTTATTATTTTGATTATTATATATTTTGCATATTTATTGTAATAATCTCCGTCCCTAATTATTAAGTGAATAATTAGTATAAATGTTAATGGATAATCACATGATGATTATATGCATAGAGATGCACATTAAATTTATGGGTACTTGTTAGTGAACAAGTGACTGGACTTGACCCATATGAAATTTATGTCATGGTCAAATGTCATAATTAAATCTCATATGGTTACTTCATTTAGTCCCTAGACCTGAGATTATCATGACCTTACATATGATGAAAGTTATGTTTGATTTTAGTCAAACGATATCTTAACACGATATTTATAAAGGCTATCTTTGGCATGATCGGATTCATGATGGGAAGGATGATAAGTCAAGATGGAATTTGTCCCTCGAAAGAGATATTTTGCTTGGGCCCCTCGATGAGTGATAATGATGAAAGTGTATGGCCATACCCCAATGCGATTGGATTATCATTATACTCAAGATCGAGAAAGCATTGAACAAATACAAGTTGACGAGGACCATGACTTGTGTTCAATATAACATCGTGAGACAAAGGGAGAAATGGAAGTATACCATTGGAAACGTGAACTCTTACGTTATATTATTTGGGTAGACATAATGGCTTGCTAGAGTCCGCTTATGTTTTATTAGGGTCGATATGATCGGGCTCATTGTCAACATAATATAATCCTATTGGGTCACACACAATTAGAATGAATTGGTTAAACCAAAGAAAGAATGATTGAGAGTTCCTGATATGGCTTGAGCAGCGCGCGACGTAACTTGGCCATGGGCTGTTATAGGTCGCGCGACAGGATGAAGCCTAAGGCGGTTTTGCAGACTAGTTTCCTAATTAGATTATAAAACAAATATCTATACTAATGTAGTATAAATATGAAGTCTGTAAACCCTAAAGAGCACCCCAAATTTTCTAAGGAAAAATCACCATAAAGGTTTCTCAATATTCTTCCTAGGGTTTAAGAATCTAGCAATTCTCAAGAACTGTTCTTGGTTCATTCTAACGTGTGGACACTACTAGAGGGTCTTCGCTCGTACGACGATCAAGGCCTAGAGTTCAAATTGTCCAAAGCAATCTGAAGATTCAAGTCTTGAAGATCGAAGTTTGTGATTCAAAATCACATTGATAATTGTTCGATAGCTCAAGAACGGAAAGCAATTAAGGTTGGTTAATTCTATCTCATAGGAATTCAATTTAATTGTATAGAACGGATCTTAGGGCTTTTGGGTTTTGTGTTCTTTAGATGCTAATTTCGCTGCGCATGGACCCATAAAACCCAACACAAAGAATATCATAATATTATTTTAAATGCACAAAATAGTTGATAATGGACTGTTTTGGTGTCCCGGGCCTCGGTCTAGGGTCCCGAGGTCCATTTTTTCGAGGTATATGTCTGTTTGTTCAGTTTTTCCTCCTGATCATAAATTCGGACTCAATATTTCTGTTGGGTATGCATGTTTTAACCCTCCTATTTTGTATTAGATTTGATTGATACCATAACCTCCTGACTATTTTAAGGAATTTAGGACCCTATGTAATGAAGATTAGACTTTAATTTTTTAGCTAAGTCCATTTTATAGAATAGGTTAAATCTAGGCTTGAAGACTAGCACAAGAATCATTGGATCTAAGGATTGCAGTCCCAAAGGATTCAGAACCGCCTAGAAGAACCGCTCTATGGAACCTCTTGGTGAATCTTGTCTGAAACCGCTTGTGGAACTCCCAAGTGAAAATATCTTATGGAACCGCTCCTTTGCGGTTTTAAGACCTCTCCCTGGAACCGCCTCACTTGATGTAACCGCTTACACTCGAACCGCCCCAATGATTGGCTACTTGAAGTGAACTCCTTTGGCCAGATTTGGAATCCACGTCGGCAATATCAAAAGTCAACTACCATATCTTGTCACGTGACTACTTTCGAGACAAGATCTGCAAGGATCTTAAAAGGTGACGAGATGTCCTAACCACCTTGATTGCGGTGAGGTCGATCGGCTTTACTGCATAAACAGTTCGAAAGGACAAAAGTGGTTGCTGTGGACGATGAGTAAAGCATCAATCTTGTGCTTACAACTGTGTGTATCCAACGGCTATTGGGTATAAATACCCCCAACCTTCATCATTTGAAGCTCGCTTGAAAATTGAGAAATTCTTGTGTTCATAAGAAGTTGAAGCTACGCGAGAAATTCTAAGTCCTTTGAATCTTCATCTTGACCTTCAAGAAATATTCCCACCCGAGAAATCGAAGCCTTAACACATTCAAGAATCATTGAGCTCTACATCTCTCGGATTTAAAGAGCCTTGATCTTGAACACACACAGCACCTCTCTTGTTTAAACACATAGATTTATTCATTTGAGAAACACTTGGTTATAGTCTAGGATTTGTTCTTCATAGAAAGATTTTATTGTACTTTGTAATCTCAGAATACTCAATATAAAATCTCTCTTAGAAATCCAAGACTAACCATCTTGGTAGTGGACGTAGATCGTTTATCGATTGAATCACTTCAAATATTGTGTTCTTACTTTACGCATTTATTATTCTTTGTGCTTGCTAATTATCTTTCCTTTTCTCTGTTTGATCTTTATATAGTTATCCTTTATTGTGAAATTGTGTTTGGAGTTAACATTGTCAAACTACACTTTCGGTTTACAAGCTGCTTTCAGAAGAATTGCACTAAAACCGCCTTGCAAAACCGCCTCCTCAAAACCGCATTTATTTTAATTACATTCATTTGTGCATTTTACAACTCTACTTGCGGTTTCTTATACCTTTGCAAGAGGTTTTGTATAGCGTAGAGGTTTAGTTTTAAATTGAGGGCGAAAAATTTGAAACTTGACTATTCACCCCCTCTGTTTGTATTTTCACCCTTGTTGCCACCTTTGGGATCAACAAGTGATATCGGAACGAAACACATTTTTAAAACCACTTTGTTTTTCAAGCTTAACGGCTTGTGTGCCGATTCGTTATGGCGACCTCGAGACAATAACAAGCTGTTAACTATTCACACATTCCAATTTTGGACGAAGACCACTTTGACATCTGGAAGTGCCGAATGCTTATTCATTTGGAAACTATAGATGAGATCTTTGGTGGAATGCGTAGTCAATGGGCCATGGATTCCAATGAAGGCCAACCCGATGCAACCACCAATCTTTGAAACTCCATAAGTCAAAGCCAAAAGAAGAGTGGTCGGATGAAGAGAAGAGATTAGTTGCCTTGGACCGGCAAGGCTAGGCACATCATCTACGGAACCCTCCCGTTTCAACTCTCCGAGAAAGTAATGTACCTCAAAACCGCAAAGCGAGATGTGGGATGCCATAGAGAGCTACCTCGAAGGTGACGAAGAGTACAAGGAAAACAAATTATACTGGCTTTGTTGAAAGATCCTACAACAACTTCAACGAGAAAATCCAACGAAACCTTGCGTCAAACCTACGACCACTATGTTGAGGTAGTTAATGCTTGTAGATCTCTTGGCAAAACTTTAACCGATAAGGAAATCAATATGACTTTCCTACTGCTTTATGTTCTAAATGGGTAAATAAGGCTACCTCTCTAGAAGACTCCAAAGTTTTGGGTACTTGGTCGATTAAGTAACTTGTACGCCAATCTTAAGAGTCAATGAACTTAAATTAAATCATATTGAAGAAATTGAAGGAAAAACCAAGAGTCGCTTTCTATGTCAGTCGTGGAACATGAGGAGAAACCATCTACATCCAATCAAACCGCGAGATCCTTCCATATCAACCTCATCACTCATCGAGATGGATGATGATGATTTTGCCATATTTGTAAAAAGATTTCAAAAATTTAGAAAATCCTCAAAACCTTTCACAAAATCATTTTCAAAAAGGCAAACCTCTTGCAACATTTTCTAGATTTGAGATACAAAGAAAAAGAGTGACCTAGTTTGCTACAAGCAGAAAACACGGCCACTTTGCATCGAGTGTCCACGGCCTAAGTATGAATATATGAAAAGAAAACCGCTCCTACGAAATTTTTCTCATCGCAAGAGGAATGGTTCTTTGAGGAGGAAGAGAATTCAAAGGAATTAGCAACTTGGATTGAAATAGATTACGATGATGGAAGTGATGATGAAACCAGAAGAGGTTAATCTCTGCTTAGTTGCGGACGCTTAGATGGAGTCGGGTTACGAGTCATTGAGTTGCAAGATATGGAAGAAAAAGAGGTTTCTACAAAACTTCCAAATTATAAATTGAATGATGATATCAAACTTACTCCTAGCGTTAAGATAGGAAATTGCTCGTATTCACGTCCCATTTTCTCATCTAAAAATGCTCCACCTTGAAAAGAAATTCCAAAGAAAATTTTGAAAATGGTGGTGGAAGAGGTTTCTCCCATGGAACATGAAAGGATGTTCAAGGAAGACGAAATGATGATCCATCAATTCTCTAATCTTAAGAAAGCCTTAAGCTTAGCTCATGATGAACTTAATGCATGCAAGACGGAGAAAAGCTGTGATGAAGTCCGAAATTTCAAATCTTAAGGACAAAATCGAAGTATGACTCCTCTTCTTTGATCAAAACCGCACCCTTGAAACTAAGGTTCTTTGGACTTCAACTCAGGAATGATGACTTGGTAACCCAAATCAATGATCTCGAAAAGATTATTGATTCGTGGCTCAAGTCTCAATCCACCAAGGATCAAATCATAGACTCCCAAGTTCCCCCTGGAATTAAGAAAGGTCTAGGTTTTGGATGCGAGGAAGAGGAGAAGTGTGCATCCTCTAGTGAAAAGGATGAGGAAATTTTGAAACTAACTAAAGAAATTCCTAAGGGAATCATGCTAAAGAAAGGGTAAAGGACGACAAATTAATTATGTCTACCCCGAAAAGGAAGCAATATGGTAAGAACTCTCGAGATGAAGCGAAAGGATTACGAGTGTAACTTCGAAGGAAATGGCTTATGGAATTGACCGTATCCTGCTCCAGCCCCTTACGGTGGAAAAGGTGGTTACTAGCAACTCCGAGTCGATAGCGCCTCTTCTTCGACCGCTCCTCCTGCCTTCAAAGGAATAGCGTTCTAGAAAATACGTGGTCAAACTAAAGCCGGTTCCCTTTGTCCCAGGCTACAATCGCTCCTCCCAGGCCGCATGCGACTCCTAAGAATAGTAAGGAGTTAGTAAAATCTCATGATGCTTGTAGCTTTTTATAAATGCTACGTGTGTGATGGTTTAGGTCACAAGGCTGCGAGAATGCCTTTTGCGGTTCACATCCAATGCCGGGAAAGAGTAAACCTCATTACGTCGAGTGTGGAGTCGTAAGGGTTGCTAACCGGGACCCGAAATAAAGGGGACCTCGTTCTTAATGTTTACATTTCGGGTCCTGCTTCATGGCTGGTCACTCGAAGGAAAATGAATGGTATCTTGACGGTGGCTACTCAGAGACATATATTTGGAGATAGATCATTACTAAAAGATGTCATTGAAGCAAGTGGTCGTCTGTAACCTTTGGTGACAGCAACAAAGGCAAGACCGTTGGATATGGTGTTATAAGGAGAGGAAACCTAACCATTGAGAAGGTTTCTCTTGTTGAAGGACTCAAGCATGACCTCCTCAATTTCTCAGTGCGACAAAGGAATGCTTTGCAACTTCACGTCATCAAGTTGCTTTATCAAAGATAGCATTTCGGCGTCACCCTACTCATGAGGGATTCGTAAGAGTAATATTTACATTATTGATTTAGATTCTGCATGTAGTATTACTAATCTCTTTGTTTTGTAGCTAAAAATGTGAGCGAAAATAGTTGGCTATAGCACGAGGTTGAGCAACTTGAACTTCCAGTATCTTGCAAAGATTGGTAGGGAAAACCTCGTTCGTGGTTTACCCCAGAAGTGGCTGACCACCATCTGAGAAATGCGGTGCATGTCAACTTGGTAAGCGATCCGCGTCGTCTTTCTGGCAAGACCGCTCCATGACTTCCGGATGCTTCTGGCTTGCTTCACGCCGTCTGTTTGGACCGTAACCCTTTGCCCGGCATTGGAGGAAATAGATATACCTTAGTGGTGGTGGATGATTACTCAAGATATACGTGGGTTGAGATGATGATTTCCAAAGATGATTGCTCACGAGATTCTCGCACTTTTTAGACGGCTCCAAACTCAAAAGAACGACATCGTTAGTGTTCGATCGAGATAATGGAACGAGAATTTAAGAACAACGGTGTTGCTCGGTATTGTGATGACCATGGGATTGATCACAATTTCTCAACCCACTTTGGTGTTCCACAACAAAATGGGGTTGTGGAAAGGAAGAATAGGACGTTGATTGAAATTTGGAAAGACAATGATATACGAAGCGAAGCTACCTCGGTATTTTGGTGAAGCAATCAACACGGCATGCTTCACTCAGGAACAGCTTCCTCATCAACAAAACCTATAACAAGACTCCTATGAGCTTTGGCGAGGAAGAACTGACATTGCATTCTTCAAGATCTTTGAAGGCATGGAAATGTTTTGTCCTCTACAACGGAAGAGAAAATAGAGGTAAATTCGAAGCCAAGGCCGACGAAGGTATTTTGTTGGGTATGCTAAACATTCAAAAGCTTTTCGTGTTTTCAATAAAACTAGTTTAAAAATAGTTGAGTCTGTCCATGTTACTTTTGATGAGCATTCTCTCCTTGAGCCACATTTGGCTCCAAATGTTCTTGATGATTTTGTTGAGCATAATGAAACGGGTGAACCCTCACCAGGCCGCACCTGAACCTCAATCGCAAAATCCGGCACCCTCAGTGAAATTCCCTCAAACCGCACTTTTGAAACCGCACTGAAGTTCCTACTCCGGATGCAACTTCAAGGGAAGAAGAAATTGAGAATTCCCCTTATCCGGCTTATAGAACCTCTATCGTCAACTTACCTTCCAGTGACTTATTGAAGGATTTAACAATGTTCCAATTGAAGATCTTGGCAAAGCCTCTGTCGACCGGACTTACCCCCGGAGGTTACGTGAAGCCGGCGGTCACCCCCTCTCCACAAGATGTGATTGGTGATGCATTTCCGGTGTTCAAAGCGAGAGAGATCGAACATGACAGGCATACTTCTCTTTTATCTCAGAGTTGAACCCAGAAGATTGATGAAGCAACTCCAAGATTCCGGTTGGGTCATTCTTTATGCAAGAAGAACTTCCCAACCGGTTTGAAAGATGCAAGGTCTGGACTTTAGTGCCTAGACCTCGGGATCAAGGAGTGATAAGAACTAAGTGGGTATTTAGGAATAAGATGGATGAGAATGGAAGCATCGCTTTAGGAATAAAGCAAGGTTGGTTGCACGAGGATATAGGCGAGAAGAAGGAATTCGATTATGAGTGAAACCTTTGCTCCGATTGCAAGATTGGAAGCTATCGAGAATCTTCTTAGCCTACGCCTCTTTCAAGCATTTCAAGTTATATCAAATGGACGTGAAGAGTGCTTTCCTCCCGATGGCGAGGAAGCTGCAAGAGGCCAGGTGTATATGTTGCCCAACCGCCTTTGGTTTGAAGACTCCAAATTTCCCGATCATGTCTACCTGAACTCCGAGCTTTGTATGGACTTAAGCAAGCTCCGAGGGCATGGTATGAGACTCTTTCTAAATTTTTACTAGAAAAGGATTTAAACGTGGTACAAAATCATTACAACTCTTTTTATTGCCAAATATAATGAGCATACTTTACTTGTTCAAATTTATGTCGATGATATTATTTTTGATTCTACTAATGAGTTACTTTGCAAGCGTTTCAGCTAATGAAAAGCAAGTTTGAGATGAGCATGATGGGAGAATTAACATTCTTCCTCGGGCTTCAAATCAAGCAATGCGAAGAAGAGTATTTTCCTCGGCCAAGCCAAATATATCAAGGAGCTAATAAAGAAGTTTGGATTAGAAAATGCTAAAAGCATATGATACTCACAATGGCCATCGACAAGTAAGCTAGATAAAGATCTCAAGGTAAGAAAGTTGATCAAAGCTTTATATCGAGGTATGATCGGCTCATTACTTTATTTAACTGCTAGTAGGCCCGATATCATGTTTAGTGTCTGTGTATGTGCACGCTATCAAGCAGATCCTAGAGAAGTACATTGTGAGCACCACAACCCGGGACCTAAAGCGTATCCCGAGGCTTGAGGAGGCCCGAATAGGAAATCTCCTACTCTAAATTTTAAAAAAACTTTTATTTTCCCTTTTAAAAAGAAAACCCCATTTCAAATACCAAATTAAACCAACTAATAATATCACCGCTCCACAACTTCCATAAACCATAAAATGATTTCTTACATCGAAACTTCGTACTTAACTTTGTTTTACAAAAGAGTTTATACACATGTTCTCGAAAGAGTTTTACTTGAAATAAATACACCAGAGGCACAACTGACTTATACACTTGCTGACAAGTCCCCAAAAGAAAAAGTCCACAATTGTAACCCAGGCCTGTTGGTTCCAGTCTTTGTCTGTCCTGATCTAAAGCAGGTAAAAGGGAAGGGGTGAGAATAAATCTCGTGAGCTATTATGAATGCGTGAGATGCCAAGCAAGATGTGCATAGCATGGTAGCACCTAACACATTATAAAAGCAGTGGCTTACCTTTACGTTACCTCATTTTACCTTTTCAGTGCGAGCGATAGAGTCGTCTGAGCGTGGGAGTAAAACTCCACTCTTTGGTGAATTGCCTCCGGCACATTCACTTTCTTATAGAGACTATTACTCAGGAGATCAAAATAAGAAAAGATGCCTATAATAGAGTATCCCGGCAATAGCTAGTCGCTCTTGTAAAGCTTTAGGCTTAATACGAAGCATTCCCCTAATCTCCAGTCGCAGCGGTATGTAAAGCTACTTTTGGAGTGTCAATACGAAGCTTACACGCCCGCTCTGTGGCCACGGAGAATAAGGTCATGAGTATAATGAACCTTGAATCACTTATAGAGCAAATCGGTAATTGATTGAATTCCGTACTCACCCCCCCAGATAAACACGTTCAAGCACATAATAGATACTTGAAATAAATCCACAACGAGGGATAATCATATAACAACATGGTAATATATACTCATTCGTATAAATAATTTAATAGTGCCATGACCATTTTAATAAAGCAATAAATAGTATCATCAGTAAATATGAATGATAACAAATAAATTCACAGATTGAATAACCGAGCAACCACATAATAAGCATATCCACACATTGGGATATCATAACAGACTTGTCAAATAATCAGCACTTGGGATGCGCATATCAACTTGCGGAAATAATGTACTTAGGATATTAAAAGGTAACCGTATAATCAATAATTCCACAACTTGGAATAACCATTTACAAAGTGATACACATACCCATCACCAATTAGTTCAATAGTGAAGCCTATGGCTTCTACACCATTGCAACTATTCACGAAAGATAAGGAGTAAGTGAAGGCTACTATATATCATGAACCATTCTTACGCGTCATTATACAACCTCAAACAAACGCCTTAATAAAAGTTCAAGATCTATTTCCCAAGTTGGAACTATTCTACGAACCATTATTTAACTACTTCCACAATTCCACTTTGACCAATGATAGCGTCTTGGCCTAGCGAAGGTATTCCATTTTAACTTAGGTTAAGAAAAGATTTGATTTGTATCACGGGTTGGGTGGGTTACATTAATTTATAATGGTTGGGAGTTATGCCGGGTTATCGGTAAAATTTAGCTTGAATGGAGGCTGGGAGGATGCAGTGCCATGTTGACCGCCACATGGCCACTGGCAGCGACCGCCCAAGGAGGTTCAAAGGGAGTAAGGCTTTCACACTGCGGAGGGGTGGGCGACCGCTCGAGGATGCAGGCGGCCGCCGCCCAAGGAAGACAAAAGGGTTCCCCGCTGATACGGCTACGTAGTGGCCGCCGAAGCCCATGGGCGACCGCCCGAGGCGATTCGGCAAGAATTCAGATTTTTATCCCTTTACTTCTATGTTCTTCTTCCTTAATAAATCTTTCTCATCTTAGGTATTTATAAAGGAAAATCCTAATTATTTATCACCTGTCTAAATCATTTTGACCCGTGTAACCTAACTTTAAACTAAAATTATTTACCATTTTGATTTCCACCCATTTCACCATTTCAAATAAATTCTAACTTTCTAAATCTAATTCCACCCATTCCTTTCAATCTAAATCAACTCCTTGAACCCACAACATCTTTTAAGTAATTAGCCCATTTCCTAACTCCAAGAAGACTTCCAAAACATACAATGACGAATTCTGACACCAAGAACGACAATAGATAGTTGGCATGAGCAAATAAATGAAAGAAGGTCATAACAATACACGCTTAAGATTTTTTGGATGAAAGGATGATCTTCTTAGCTTGCGGGATTCCTCTAGTTGCCCTAGAATACAAGGAAATCTGCTCGGATTTGGAAACGGAGGAGGATTAAGCCCTCGAAGGACTTGGAAGAAGAGGTATAATGGAGAGGCTTGAATGGAGGTTACTTTCCATGGAAAGTTGTAAAAGAAAAGTGAAAGAGAAGAATGAGTGGAGAGGAGGGGGACGGATGGAGGGAGAAGAAATGAGGGAGTATGGGGAAAGTGGGGGAAGTAAGAGAGAAATGGACACGTGGAGGTATTTGGGTGAGGGAAGAATTTGGCCCCTCCCCTTGATTAAAGGCTTTCCAAAAATAATTCAAACCCTTTATTTTTTTATTCTACACATTTTAATCTCATCTTATTCTTTATCTATTTTCTATTTTTGTTTTCCCCCAAGATGCTTTATTTAATTTCTCTAGCAATCCTGGGTTCTAAAATCATTTCCAAGCAGTCTTATCATAAAATAAGAAATTAAAGACATAATTGATCACGCCAAAGATAACATAAATATTAAAAGCATATAATATAATATTTAAGAATTTAGTGCCTAGGGTTGGGGGGTCGTTACATTGGCTCCTCCTTAAAAGAAAATTAGGTCACGAATTTTAAACTTGATTACCTTAATGATCCATATGAAGGGGTACTTTCCCGAACATTTCAATTTACCACTTTGAACTAGTTTCCTCAAGTCATGATTCTTATGTACGTTATGAACACCCTAGAATTTAATCCCGGAATTGAAATCCTAATAACTCTCAGCGTTTTCTTGCATAATTCAAATTTGTCTAAACATCCTTAATTGCGGGAATTCCACCCAGCGTCACGAAGGATCATAAATAAATTTTCTCATACCAATCTTTAGATAATACCCATTCAATGCTAGACTAGCTGCTATTATACTAAGCTCATAAGATTAATAGAACTTCTCCAGTTGAAAAGAAATTCAACACCGCGATCTATTCTTCAAAATTACGGATAATGTCCTCATCTTGCATTTATCCTCCCAATCCTGTTAAATTCGAATCACCGTTGGAACTGCTTTAAAGTCTCCCACATTCTCACAGGCTTTATCCCGATTGGTTGCGACAATGTCTCGCACTTGTACTGAAAGGATAAACTTGACGACACATAAGCCTTTCGACGAATCGCATTCGAAATCACAATAACTTTTCCGGATAATATAAAATGACGCAATTAGAATATTTTTAATAGTTCGAAGCCATCTCTTAGGCTTATAGATCTCTCCCCTCAGATAACTAAATTCTCCAAACTGTGAGGATGGGTCGAGATTCTCAAAAGGAAACTTCAAAAGATAAGATTCTTACTTAGATAACATGACACAATTGTAGTCACTCTTCGTAAGGAATAAGAAAATTTCCGCTTTATCTAAGTTAACTTCCTCCAAGCGTCTGCTATAAGCTTTCACATTTCTCATAATTTTACAACCAATTTAACTTCCTCTAATACGCACTTAAAATTCACAAAGTTCTCACATTATTTAGGTAAGGTAAGGATCGGATCTATAGTTAATCTTTTCTCCATTGCTACCAATTTTATTCACTCTTATTACATCTTACACCATTGACGTCCTTCCGAGTTATCTAAACCGAGCGATTTTATAATTCTCGAGAATTCATTGAAAATTTCTTTTGTAGCACTTTGCGAACCTCAAAGATTCACCGGACCACAAGTCTCGTAAGATCGTGGTAACTTCGAAGCTTGAAACTTCTCTGAACTACAAATTGTGAAAGCTTCTCGGAGCCCAACTCACACTAGCTAAACTTTGCATACAAGTACTTCTCACCAAGGATTATTAACCCTATCCTCCAATGATTTTCATGATCCTCTCGGAACTTTAATTAACAAAGAGACCCTCAATTCTAGTTACCATAAAGCCATCAAAATAAGAACTTCAAAAATTCTGCTTATCATACTTAGAATCAACACATACGATACTTT
>JAFEMH010006759.1:0-113583 GCA_022495995.1 Adenophora triphylla var. japonica | reverse complement strand
CGTGGATGCGGCGTCGTATGAGGCATCGTAGACGGGCTGAGGTAAGGTTTCGTCTTTGCTCGATTTGGTCTTTTTAAGGAGTTGGTTCCCGATTGGGATTTGCTGCGGGCTACCGCGAAGTTCGGGATGTTAGGAGGCATGTGTACCGTTTCTCCTATAATGAAATGGTGCCCACTTTTGAGGATTTTCGGGCTTTGACGGGGACCCAGGTGGAGGCCATCTAACTTCCTTTGATTGGTGGTCTCGCGCGCGCGTGAAGCTTGCGTGCTTTCTTCGTACTTCGTTGGAAGAAGTGCAGGCATGATCCTTGATTCGGGTCATATCGACATTTCGAGCCGCCGGAGCGGTTCATGGTTGATGACGAGAGTGACGTCTCGGGACGCATTTGCCTTGTGCGTGACGGCGACGCTTTTCCGGCCGCCTCGCATTTGTGATGGCGCTTGCTAGATGTGGTAGGGCACCGCAGAGCCGGAGAGGATATTGTCCCGTTGGTGCCGGGGGAGACTCTTCATGGTATCGACCGTCCGGCGACCGGGGATCGTTTTACGAGAGGGGGAAGCCCCGCTTTGCTCACCTTGTGGCCGCGAGAGAGACTGTGCCACGTCCGAGGCTCCGACGTCATTTAGCCCGTGGTCATTTGCTCAGCCGACCTCTTGCGTTGGATATGGATCACCCGCCCGGGAGAGATGGATGGCACGGCCTGGGTACGCATCGATCCGCCGGTGGGTTCCGCACCGGAGGATTGGTCCAGGAGGGTCTTGCAGAAGGGTCCTACGTTGTCGAGTTCCGTGTTTGTCTTGGTCCTCCTTCTATATTCCGTCGCTTATTTCCCGGCAGCTTGGGATGAAGCAGAGCCTTTGTTGGCCGGGATGACCTTGCTACTGCGGAGGTAGTTCCTCTTTGTATGGCAGCCTGTGTGCCTTCTTGTATTTTCCGAGGGTATGGAAGTATTCCGCTTCCCTCCTGTGGTACTCCTTAGACGCTCGGGGAGCGTTGTATTGACGACTCGCATCCGGCCCGGTATGAGCAGCGTGTTGGGCAGTCCCAAGTGGTCTTGGAGAAGCGAGCGTGTAGCGATTCTGGGACCCGGTTGCCGTAGCGGCTTGGTTGCCTTAGGAGTTCCGAAGCCCGGTCCGACCTCGATGTGACGGAGAGACACTTTGTTTGACTACGAGACTAGAGTTGACCGACTGACGTGGGAGAGGTCCTCTTTGCGTACTCGCGAGGAGGAGATCCGAGCCGAAGCACGGGCGAATGAAGCCCTGAGGAGCTACCGGATTATTTGACTCACGGGGAGGACCCGATCTCTGACCGAGAGACGCAGAGTTGGTTCACGTGGAAGCTTAAAGAAGACTCGCGGGTGGGACGAGGGAAGAAAGGAAAGAATGGCGAGGTGGACAAGCGCAGATGGCGCGGAATGACCTCCTAGGTATCCATTCATTGCATTGCAAACACATTATTAGTTAAATGTATTAAGTCAGTTTTTTACCATATGTCATGAAACTTGAGAGTAGACCGTGCTTGAACTCATCAAGAAATGTTGTAACCGTTAGTGATTTGTGATTTACTTTTTAAAGCTTTATCGAGACGCAAGATCTTTTGTTCGCCTTTGCTTACGTTGTGCACTTTGCTCGGCGTCCGTCCTTGAACTTTTTTGTTGCACTTTGTGACCGAACGCCTGGGCCATGACGGCAATCCCCTTTGCTGAGGCTTTGTGCTTGGCCGAGAGGTTGAATGCTTCCCGACAAAGTCGTTTTGACGGTCTTTTTCGTAGCTTCCTTGCCTCTTGTTGGCGTCGGGCTCTTGACCTCAATTTCAGCCTTCACATTTGAGCTTCTTTTGTTTTTTTTTTTGTGAGCCCTTGCTCGAGCTCTCTTTTTTTGTGAGCCCTTGCTCGAGCTCTCTTTTTTTTTATTTTTTTTTGTGAGCCCTTGCTCGAGCTCTTTTTTTTGTGAGCCCTTGCTCGAGCTCTCTTTTTTTTTTTTTTTGAAGCGCGTGAGGGCGAAGACAAGCCCCCGGCTTTGAAAATGCATACGAGCCGCCTGTTTGATGCCGAGTGACCCTGACGTCCTTTGATGTTGCCGCCGTCGTTTGACTTGGTCAAGGTGACTGCTGGGGCGTGTTCTTGAAAAGTGCGTAGCTTGATGGAGGTCTTGATTGACATTCAAACTTTTGACTTTTTTGTGTATTTTTAGACCGGACCAATTAAGGTTGCCTACGTGCTCCTGACTAGAGGGCTCAGTCTGCGTGAGTTCGACACTACATGGAGTGCCAAGAGATGCACTGTTCTTCTTTAGGCGAAGTATCTAAGTTTGCTTCCGTTGACTGGATTCCATGAAGGGATTGCCGTCTAGGTCCAGCTTCATGGCGCCTCCGTGAGAAGATCTTTTGAACCACGAAAGGGCCGATCCATGTGGGTTCCCATTTTCCCAAAGGGTTGGTTCGAGTGGGAGGCTTTTCTTCGAGTACAAGGTCACCTTCCTCGATGTCTCGGGATTTGACTTTCTTGTCGAAAGCTCTAGCCATCCCGTTTGATAGGCTCGGACGTGTTCCATGGCCTTTAGTCGTCGCTCGTCTAGCAGAGCCAATTCGTCATGTCGGCCGTGAGCCATTCAACTTCGTTGATGTCATTTTCCAAAAGTGGCACTCGGAGTGAGGGAATTTCTAGCTCGATGGGAAGGACTGCTTCCATCCCGTAGGTCGTGGCAAATGGAGTTTCTCCCGTGGTCGTTTCGACCGATGTGCGGTAGCCCCAAAGTGCAAGGTGCAGCTTCTCGGGCCAATCTCGTCCTCGGGTGGTCATTTTTCGGATGATCCGTTCGAGGGTTTTGTTTGCCGCTTCCACGGCGCCGTTTGTTTGTGGCCGGTCGGGAGAAGATTTGTGACGTGTGATCTTGAATTCAGCCAGCAGTCTGTCGAATTCCCTTCGAAGTGTGAGTCGTTGTCCGATATGACCTCATTTGGGATGCCGTATCGGCTTATGATGTTTTCCTTGAGGAAATGCGCGACCTTCTTGGAGGTGAGTACCTTGTAGGACTTGGGTTCGACCCATTTGGTGAAGTAGTCGATGGCTACTAAGATGAACTCGTGACCGTTGCCGCTTTGGCGGAGCAATTTTCCCGATGACGTCAATTCCCCAAGTGGCAAAGGGCCAGGGTGTAGTCATGCAGGAGAGATCGTGGGGCGGCAGATGATTGAGGTTGGAGAACCGTTGGCACTTGTCGCAGCCTTCGGGACAAAGTGGATGCACCGCTCCATGGAGATCCGTGAGTAGCCCATCCCGAGAATGATTTGCATCGTGGCTCGGGCGTTTCATGCGGGGACCGCAAGCCCTATCAGTGGACTTCTGCTCATGAACTTGTTTGCTTCTTCTTGGTTGATGCAACAGAGGAGTGGCCCATGGTAGCGTTTCTTGTATAGCATGTCCCCGAGGATGACGAAGTGAGAGGCGAGGCGTTTTAGGGCCATGATGCTCTTGGTTTTGACCCCTTCGTGTGTGGGTCTTCCTTGTTCATGAAGGTGGTTTCCCGCTCTTGAGGTATTGGAAAATCCGGTGATACCATGGCTCATTGACGGGCTTAGGTTCTCGTTCGATCTCACAACAAGTGGCGTGAATTTCCTTTCGTCCGACTTTGAAGGGTTTGATTGCTTTTCCTTCGTGGATTTCCACAAGGGAAGCCAAGGTGGCTAAGGCATCTCGCAAACCCGTTTCGGTCTCTTGGCAAGTAGTGGAAGGTGACTTCTTCGAATTGTGTGATGAGGTCCTCCATGTGCATGGTATTTTGCAAGCCCGGGTCTATGGTTTTCCACTTGTTGGAGACTTGGTTGATGATCAAGGCCGAGTCCCCATAAACTTCGAGTTTCGGACATTCCTCTCGAGTGCGGCTTTGTAGTCCTAAGCAAATACGCAGCTTCATATTCGCGGCGTTGTCAAGTTACCTCGAAATTGAGCTTTATAGCAATTGGGGTGTGCTCGTCCCTGGGATCTACCAAGAGCATACCGATGCCGTTTCCCTTTTTGTTGGTTGCTCCGTCGAAGAACAGTTGCCATCGATTTTCGCTTTCGATTGCGAAGATTCCCTCGTCTGGAAATTGTGGTTCGGGGCCTCGAGCCTCGTCGGTTGGGAAATCAGCCAGCTGTTCAGCCATGGCCCGTCCCTTGATTGACTATTGGTTTACGTACTTGATGTCAAATTCCGCTAGGAAGAAAGACCATTTGGCGAGCCTCATTGACAGAGATGGTTTGTCGAAGAGGTATTTGACTGGGTCCATTTTGGAAACCAAGTGTACCGTGTGCATCGCATGTAGTGCCGTAGTTTCCCGACAACCCATACCAGAGCCGCAGTTTTCTCGAGGGCCGAGTAATTGAGTTCGCCGCCTTGAAACTTTCTGACCGACGAAGTAGATGGCGTTTCGACCCGTGACTCCTTCTTTTCTTGACAGAGCATGGCTCCAACCGCGGTGCCTGGCCACAGCTTAGGTATAGCAACAAAGGGCTTTTCCTCGTGGGGAGGACAGAGAATCGGAGGACTCACAAGGTATGCTTTTATTTTTTCAAAGGCATCTTGGCATTCCCGAGTTCCATTCGATGTCGGCGTTTTCTTCATCGCTTGAAGATTGGCTCGCACATGAGGTCAATTGGTTGACGAAGCGGCCGATATATCGTAGGCGGCCCATGAAGCTTTTCACCTCCGCTCCGAGTTTATGGTGGTCTCATTTCGATGATAGCCTTGATCTTTTGAGGATCAACCTCGATGCCTCTCTCGGTGACCATGTATCCCAAAACCTTGCCTCGGTTAACCCCAAATGTGCATTTGGCGTGGTTAAGCCTCATTGAGTGTTTTCTGGAGGCGATTGAAGAATTTTCTCAGTCTCGTGAGGTGTTGTCCGTCTCGATCCCTTTGAGTGAACGATCATGTCATTGACGTACACTTCGATCTCTTTGTGGATCATATCGTGGAAGAGGGCGGTTGCCGCCCGTTGGTAGGTAGCCCCGCCGTTCTTTAGTCCGAACGGCATTACTGCGTAGCGCAGGTTCCCCAGTGGGGTTGAGAAAGCCGTCTTTTCTTGGTCTTCTTCGGCCATCTTGATCCGATTGTAGCAAGCAAAACCGTCCACGAAGGACTTGACTTCGAAATTGGTCAGAGTGTCTACCAACATGTCGATGTTGGGTAGTGGAAAATCGTCCCTGGGACTTGCTTTGTTGAGATCTCTAAGTCCACGCAACGGCGTACTTTTCCATTGGCCTTGGTGACCGTGACGATATTGGAGAGCCATGTGGGGTACTCGATCACCCTGATGAAGCCGACGCGGAGCATTTTTTCGATCTCCTCTTTGACTTGTAAAGACCATTCCGGCTTGATTCGGCGTAGCTTTTGCTTGATGGGCTTAGCCTCGGGATTCAAGGGGATCCGGTGCTCTACAATGTTAGGATCTAATCCGGGCATGTCTCGGTAAGACCAAGCGAACACATCCACGAACTCTTTGAAAGCAAGCGGCAAATAATGCGTCTTGCTCAGGCCCATCTTAGGTGAAGAAACTTCCGATTTGCGTCTCTTTGGCTCTTCAGCTAGCTTCCCAAATTCACTTTGGTTAAAACCTCCTCGCGGCTTGGGCAGGTTTTTCTCTCGTTTGACAAACATGCTTAAAGATGTGCTTAATGTATTGTTCGTTTAATGTGTCCGCTTCTTTATCAAGTGAATCGTTATTAACCTAAGCCAGTGTGTTAGTTAATTTATCGCTTGTTAAAGATGCAATGAGAGGATACTCGGAAAGATCGAAGCATTCATTAAGAGCATACGGAATACATTATTGGCAATGAGTTCGTAATCTTCCGGCGTGAGGCCATCGATGACTCGAGACTCAAATTTAAAGCTAATGGACTCAGGATGAGTTTTGACACTAGACTCTAGGACTCGAGGGGTCGACCAAGTTGTTCGATCATGTCCTTTTGGCCGGGCAAGAGGTCCGGAGAAAGTGGCCCAGTTATTGAGTGGCAATGAGCTTGATAGGAGATGGGGCTTGAAAGGCTTTATGTCACCGTTCCCGATCATTGCTATCACAGAGTTATCAGAAACAAAATCGATTAGATCCGGCATCTCGATTTCTTCTTTGAAGAGCAGGTGGAGCAGTGGCTCGTCCCAAGCATCGTCTGCGGAGTCTTTTGCTTTTGTCTTGGGCATTACTAGCTCAAATGCAGACTCGTCCCGCTTGTTGAAGGCAGGAGTGTTGACAGAGAGTTTTTCGAGTTCTTCTGCCAAAGAGGGGGTTTTCCCGAACCAAAATTCGTTGTGAATAGTGGTGGTCATGGATCCTCGTAGAGGCGGTGTGTCGAGAAATGCTCTTCGGACAGGATTTGGCTTGAGGCCTCCGAATCTTGCCGAGGTTCTGTTTGGAGCTTGTCCATGGTTGTCGGCCAGCTTTGTTTGGCGCTGATCAGCTCTGTTCCTTTTTCTGGATCTTCTTCCAAGTTGCCGGCCTTCCTTGTGAAGTACTTGGTCATGTCGAAGCTGTAAGGACGAAGATCGGAGATGACGTGCAAGCCTCTTTTGTTATCTGCGGAGCGTTTTCGTGCAGCTCGCTTGTCCTCCGCAATGTGTTCGGGAGTAGGAGAGTATCCCAGGCCATGCAAGGTATTCTGTTCTTTGATATTGATGATCTGTTGAGTGCCCTGATGGCGTTTTCCCAAACCGAGCCCCGGATGTAGTTCATGTGCTTCATCATTTTCATCGGGGAGGAATCTTGTCCCAAATCAAAGGCAAATCTATGTGGCACACCTGGGCCTTTGGGCTCGATACGGTGAACCCCAGCGAGCATCATGCCGTCATCATCGTGTTTGATCTCTAAAACCGGGACGCCGTTGGTGTCGGTCCTTTCAGTGACTATGCTGTCGCCGTAGATGATGGTCAGATCTGTTCCTTGGATGAACTTTACGCATTGATGGAGAGTAGATGCCACCCCATTGATCTGATGTAGCCAAGGGCGTCCCAAAATGGCAGTGAAGGTGATCGGGATGTCGATGACTTGGAAGTCTGTCGGGACCATTTGTTTTCCGAACCACAAGTTCAAGGTGGCTATTCCCAAGACTGGGCGGGATGTTGAGTCGTATGCCTTGATTGCCTGAGTCGAGGGCTTTAGATCGGTTGCTTTGATCCCGAGCAAATCCATCATTTTAGCTGGAAGGACGTTCATGGATGATCCCCATCTACCAACACTCGTGGGAGACGACGCTCGTCCGCTTGAACTGTTATGTAGAGAGGCTCGTTATGGTCGCCCCAAATTTTGGAAGGTCGAGCTCGTGAAGGTGATGATATTCTGTAATTGACGTTGCCAATCATCTCGAACCGGCTTCATCGTGTGTCACCGTGATGGGAACCATGGTCTCGGGCCAGGCTTTCTTCCAACTTGAGCTTGTGCGGGTAAGATGAAGTGAGTAAGGACCAGAGCGAGATGTTAGCCTCGAGTGCGCTTGAGCCGTGTCAAGACAGGATCTTCGGCCTTCTGGGTCCATGGTTTCACTTTCTTTGGCATAGGGCCCCTTTTCAATTCGTGGCTCGTGTATGGCCGGCCTTTTGTCTCGTCCGTGGAGGATTCACCGGGATTTGCCCGAACGTGTCGAACATTCACTGGACTGCTTGTCTCTCCTATTTCGTAGAGTGGGAGGAACCCGATTGGCGTAAGGCCGCATCGCGCATTTCAATTCGTTCACCGTCATGGCTTTTACCGAAGCATCAATAGTGGCTTTGAGATCTTCCCAAGACAAGGGTTGGATTATCCGGACCTTCGGGTCTTCGGTGGCGGTGCGAAGCTCGTCCCACTCGATCATGGAGCAAACATTGCCGTGGCCCCGTGCGTAACTAGGCCGGGGAGATTTGCTGGAGTAGATGACATAGTAGTCAAACTTTCCCGAGGGTTCTCCAAGGGTTCCCACTGTGGGATCACCAGATTCATACCTCTTTTTCGGTTTTTGTTGAGAAGATAGCTTCTTCCTTCGTCGAGGACGGCCCTCGTTCATTGCATCCCGGAATTCCATTTCCGCACAAGCACCGCAATCGCAGACGTCCCACCGATGTGTTCGTTGTTCGGCGGTGGTACCGGGACCTCGTGAGGCCGGATGGGCGGGCTTTCCTCTCGGAAGGTCTTGTGGTCTTACGTCATAACCGCATGGCTCGTACGAGGGTAACAGTTGACTTCTCGGGAGACAATGAGAGATGTTAGAGGCCGTAGGAGCAGCCATGGCTTGGGAAGCCCTGTGTAGTTGGGTGGCTAAGGTTCCGAAGTGGTGCATGGCACCTTCGATCCAGGCTTGTTGCTCACCTTGACGTTTCTCAATAGCCATGAGGACCTGCCAAACTTCTTCCAATGTTGGGAAATTTCTTGGGGGTAAGGTCCCGTTCTCATCGTTGTTATCCACTGACTTGGCCATGGGGAATTGACGGACTGTCCTGGTGATAGAGGTGGGTAGGACCTTGTTGTTTTGACACTGGGAGACGGTTTCCCTGGTACTCTCGACCACTCTCTGTTAGCTGGAGGGGGTGATGGGCAAGGTTTAGACACAGGAATGGCCTAACGGGATAAAAAGGGGGAAAGCTCACGTGGCATGCGGTTTCCGTTTCTTTTATTTTTCTGATTTTTTTTGTTGTTTTAATTTACTTAAAACATGTTTTCTCAGAATCCTAGGTAGGTTGGAAAAGATTGCTCTTGTTTTTCGCAACTATGCTAGATCCTGGGTCAGTGGAGACCATCTGTGCGGCTATAAGCCCCTCGTTTTGCACCTGTATTTCGACATCCCAGGGTGGACAGCCCCAGGCGAGGGTCCTATAGTGCAAGCGGTTTCCACCGGCCTAAAAGAAGAATCGAACCTACGGACCGAGCCTGTCATGTTCGTTTTGATGCGTTAGCCATGTGAATAGTGAACCGAGCCGGCCACTGAGTCAAGATCGGAGTCAAGAGTTCGGCATGACCTTCTCTTTACCTTGCTTGCGCAAGGGATCCGTGACGTTGGGCGTTGGCCGGGTCATATCGTCATGGCCGACGTATCAAAGGCGTGATGACATGGTGTCATGCGAGCATGGATGTATATCCGGACGGAACATCGCTGGGGTGTAGCTTCGGAAATCAAGATCAGGTCAAGATTTTAGCATGACCTTTCATCACTTTGCTTGCGCAAGGGATCTTGAGTTCCGAGCCTTGACTCCGTAAAATGGCCGGCATGGTATATGTATCCAGCCGTATGACACTCTGACCGGGTAAAACCAACCGAGTCCGGACAGAGTGTGACTCAAGACTCAAACGTGCGTGGTTGACGCTTGGCTAGGATGGGATGTTTGGAATGATCCCGCGCGCGTCCAAGAGGCCTAGGAAGACCTAACGGATCGCAACCGAGACCACTCCGGGTTGAGGGTTGTAGTGTGCGGTGTATCCGAGGCAAAGAAGCGCGTAGTGTGCGGTGTAACCGAGGCAAAGAATGTGAGTAGAGTGCGGTGTAACCGAGGCAAGAAGGCGCGTAGTGTGCGGTCTCTAAAATTCTTTTTCTGAGTAAAACAGAAGTTTTTGAAGAATTTTAAATGTATGCACAGATGTATATTGATGCATTTTTTTATTTTTATTTTTTTGTAAAATAAAAAGTAAAGCACATGCACACACACATAACAGCTTAAAGGAAGGGGTAAAATGAAAGTTTGACCCTCATCATCGTTTTAAAAATATTTTGTTTTGTTTAAAAGTTTTTAAAACAAAATATTCCCCAGCGGAGTCGCCAACTGAAATTACCCGGATCCGAGAGGCAGCGCGTTCGCGCCCCGGCATCTGGCATCTTTCGCGTTGGAGCGATGTGTCTCGCCGTTTTTTTGTTTTGTAGAGTCGCCACGCCGTTTTTATTAAGCCCAAAACATTGAAAAGGGCATCGCTTAAAGATAATTTTAAACTGTTTTTGTGTGATGAGATTTTGAGTTCGGAGGTCGATGACTCCTCGGAAGATAATATTAGAATATTAGAGCTCACCCGAGTCGCCTCATAAAACGAGTCTTTTGGATACCCCTAATATCCTTTAAATGTTGTGTGTGTGTGTGTGTGTGCTTTTAAAAATGCATGTTGTATCGGATGTCTACATTGTATGCTATGTATGAAAATGTATTGAAATAGTAATGGAAGGAAGCCTTACCAATGTTGGTTCGCGTCTGTCTTCCGCTGGGGAATGGTGTTTGAGGTTGGAGTAGCGTTCCGGTATGGATCGGGATTGCTTCGGGAGATGCCGGTTGTCCGCGGACGCAGTTTCGGCGTGAGTTGAGGTTGCGGCTGCGTTCGGGCAGAGGTTCGGCGTGCGTGGGGATCGTCGGGATCACTCGGGCGAGAGGTTCGGCGTGGCGTTGCGGTGGCAGGAGTCACTCGAGCGAGTTTCGGCGTGGTTTGGGATCGTCGGTTTGACTCGGAAAGAGCGGGACACCGTGGAAAGACCAGGCAAGGCCTCGGAGTACCACGAGGGGCCTCAGAGTACCTCGAGAGTGCCTCGGGGCAGCGCGGGAGCGGCTCGGGAGCGCTCGGGGAGGCTTCGGAGCACCACAAGGGAGCTCGGAAGGCCTCGGAAGGATCCGAAAGGGGCCGGGAGTGCCTCGAGAGGACTTAGAGGGGAGCCGAGAAGGCTAAGGGAGGAAGAGAGAAGAGGGAGGTGTGTGAAAATGAGGAGGGGGAGCCCTCTATTTATAGTAAAAATTTCGGAGCAAAGAGGTCCGTACGGACCTCCTTGGTTATCCAGAATTTTGGATTTCCTCGATTTGAGGAATGCAATGATGGTGAATATTCGGAATGATGATGTCCCCATGCAAGAAGGTCCGTACGGACCAACTCGGCATGCAAAGAGGTCCGTACGGACCAACCATGCATTTGGGTAATCATTTCTTAGGGATTTGAGGGAATATTGTGGACTTTAAGGGGATTCGGTAATTATGACAGCAAAGAGGTCCGTACGGATCAATATTGCTTTCCCAATTTCCTGAAAAATCCAAAAGGTCCTTTGTCCCTTTTATCCCAGGAAGGCTCCTCCCTTGGTTTGGTTGGGGGTTTGAGAGGGTTTTGAGAGGGTTTTGAGAGGGTTTTGAGTGCCAGAGGTCTCCGAGACTGCGTTGATGAGTCTGCGGTGTTTCCCGTGTGTTTGAAAGGGGGTGATCCAGATTGGGGTACTTACACTCACGCATGGCAAACTGCAACCAGAAGACGATTCAAGTCCTCACACTATCTTCAGCCCGGAAGGCTTTAAACCACTCGGTCCGAAAGACCGTATAAACCTCCCCCATCACTATCTCTAGCCCGGAAGGCTTTAAACCACTCGGTCCAGAAGACCGTATAAACCTCCCCCATCACTATCTCCGGCCCGGAAGGCCTTAAACCACCCGATTAGGAAAATCGTAAAATTTCCATCCCAGGACACCACCACGTCCTCACAATTGACCTCGGCGGTCACCACATCTTAGGACACCACCACGTCCTCACAACTGACCTCGGCGGTCACACAACACTTCAGGGCACCACCACGCCCGCACTCACAATTTTGCGACCTCTGAACTACGACCAGGCTTGATTTCCGCCAGGAATACGTAGGAATCCTATCACAGGGTCCAGCCATCGATCTATGCGGTCACCCAGGACACCACCACGTCCTTACCACTGACCTCGGCGGTCACACAACACTTCAGGGCACCACCACGCCCACATTCACAAAATACTCACCCCACACCCGAACTACGACTAGGCTTGATTCCCGCCAGGGATACGTAGGAATCCTATCACAGGGTCCAGCCTACTGACCTAAACAGTCACACAATAGGACACCACCACGTCCTCACACTGACCTCCCCGGTCACTTTATCTCCCAGCACGCGATCCAGATTAGGACCCTTATCTTATCGGCGACCCCACTTCTTTCATAAGTGACGTCGTCGAGGGGCTTCTGTAAGTACCCCAATCTGGATCACCCCCTTTCAAGCACACGGGAAGCACCGCAGACTCATCAACGCAGTCTCGACGACCTCTAGCACTCAAAACCCTCTCAAAACCCCCAGCCAAACCAAGGGAGGAGCCTTTCTGGGATAAAAAGGGACAAAAGGACCTTTTGGGAATTTTCAGGAAATTGGAAAAGCAATAATGGTCCGTACGGACCTCTTTGCTTTAATAATTACTGAATCCCCTTAAAGTCCACAATATTCCCTCAAATCCCGGAAGTAATCATCACTCCCATACATGGTTGGTCCGTACGGACCTTATTGCAGCCTAGTTGGTCCGTACGGACCTTCTTGCAAGGGGACACCATAATTACAGAATATTCACCATCATCACATATTCCCTCAAATCGAGGAAAACCAAGATTCTGGTTTACCTAGAAGGTCCGTACGGACCTTCTTGCACGAAAATTTTTACTATAAATAGAGGGCTCCCCCTCCTCATTTTCACACACCTCCCACTTCTCTCTTCCTCCCTAAGCCTTCAGGCTTCCCCTCTAAGTCCTCTCGAGGCACTCCCGGCCCCTTTCGGATCCTTCCGAGGCCTTCCGAGCCTCCTCGTGGTGCTCCGAAGCCTCTCCGAGCGCTCCCGCGATGCTCCCGCGCTGCCCCGAGGCACTCTCGAGGTACTCTGAGGCCCCTTGTGGTACTCCGAGGCCTTACCTGGTCTTTCCCGAGGCATCCCGGCTCTTTCCGAGTCAAACCGACAATCCCAAACCACGTCGAACCTCTGCCCGAATCCAGCCAACGATTCCAACGCACGCCGAACCTCATGCCCGAGTGATCCCGACGATCCCCACGCACGCCAAACCTCTGCCCGAACGCAGCCTACAATCTCAACTCACGCCGAAACTCTGTCCGCAGACAACCGGCCCCTCCCGAAGCAATCCTGGTCCGTACCGGAACATCATTCCATCCTCAAACACTATTCCCTAGCGGAAGACAGACACGAACCAACATTGGTAAGGCTTCCTTCCATTACTATTTCAATACATTTCAATACGTAGTGTACAATGTAGACATCCGATACAGCTTGCATTTTTAAAAGCACACACACACACACACACACAACAGTTAAAGAATATTAGGGATATCCAAAAGACTCGTTTTACGAGGCGACTCGGGTGAGCTCTAATATTCTAATATTCTCTTCCCGAGGAGTTATCTGACCTCCGAACTCAAAATCTCATCACACAAAAACAGTTTAAAATTATCTTTAAACTGATGCCCTTTTTCAATGTTTTGGGCTTAATAAAAACGGTGTGGCGACTCTACAAATGCAAAAACAAACGGCGAGACATCCTCCAAACGAAATGATGCTAGATGCCGGGGCGCGAGCGCGCTGCCTCTCGGATCCGGGTAATTTCAGACCGGGATAGTTGTGGAAGGCACAGTGCTTGCTCATCCATGTTAGGCTTGAGAGTCTTTGGTAGGAAATTCTCGAGAGGCTTGAGAAGATTTCGCTTTACCAATGCTTCGAATACTTAGCCCAGAGGCATTTCGAGGTTGTCGAAATGCTGGAACTGTGGGATACGAGGGAGATTGTTGTTCCTCGAGGGTGCCTGTTCACGGTTTACTTGAACTCCGTTTTGGATGTAGTGTACCGTTTCGGCTGCTTCTTTTCCTTTGTTCGGGACAGGTGCTGGATTTGACAGGTTTGTCCGATAGCGGTAAGATGAAGCAGGGGTTGCTGTTGTCTTCTGAAGGCTCAGGGTCTTTTCGAACTTGGTTCCGGCGTTGACCATGGCACGGAGATCTGGATAGAAGTGATGGCTGATCAAGGTCCTCAGAGATGGTTTGAGGCAGGATTGGAAGATGTCCATTTTCTCTTCCTTGGAAAGCGGATCCATTATCTCGCTTAGCTTCTAGTTCCATATTTTGTAGAACTCACCCACAGGCTCGTCATCCTTTTGTTCGGTAGCTTGCAGATTGTGGCGGTTTGTCTCCCACTCAAGATTGGCACGGTACTTCTCCAGGAAGATCTCGCTGATTTGGTCCCACGTGGAGCGGTTTTCTGTCTTTACGTTGAGGAACCACCTTAGCGATGTTGATTTGAGAGAATGCTGGAAGTGATCTGCCATTTGTTGAGGGGTTGCCCCTTTGGCTCTCATTCCCAAGACATAGGTGTCAATATGGGTTTTTGGGCATTCTGTCCCGTCAAACTTTTCCATTTCCGGCATCCTGAATTTCGGAGGAAGCGGGACCACCTTGTTTGGATCAGTGGGCATGAGGGAGTCCTTCCGAGAACTGGCTAGTTTGCCTTGCATGTCCTTCATTTGCTAGATCAACCAAGCCATGTGGGCATCGGCAGGTTGAGGCGGGTTGCCATTTTTGGGGATGGAAACCGAAGATGGAGGTGGATTGGACGATGGGATCGCCATTCGGGAGTCTTGGGGAGGTAGTTGAGTGTATACCATCCCGTACCCTGGATTGTTGAAATTAAGGGCGTGATTGCCTGGGCCGCTAAGGGTTGTGTTTGGGAATTGGGGAAATGTTTCATTAGCCCCAAGTGGAAGACCAGCGGGTGGTAGGCAAAGATGTCAGGATATCCGCTTGGGATGCCCGTCCCAGGTAAGCATTGGGATTTTGGCTATGGATACGAGGCTCGTATAGAGGCAGAGGATTGAATCCTTGGGGATACCGAGATGCATTGGGATCTGGTGGAGCAGGCACGTATGAGTACTGTTGATACTGAGCTTGGGGCGCAGGGTCGGGAAATTGACTGTGCAGAGGCGAGCACGTCGGAGCTGCTTGGCTGATGCCTGAGTGGAGATTTGAGCGAGAGCTGCTTTGCGTTGCTGGGATCTCGTAGATTGACGGAGGTGGGACCTGTTGATAGCTTTGAGGAGCCGGGGGAGCTGGTATTTCTTCGTCTTCTATGAGGACGAAGGTCCCATCAGGTTGGGGAACAGCAACGGTTCCCCGAAGGCGCAGGGTGTCTACGATCCAGGCTTGCTGCTCCTCTTGGAGCTTCTTGAGAGTTTCGAAGGCTCGCAATACCTCCTCCATTGTCTGAAGGTTTCTTAGTGGCGGGATTCCGTTTCCCTCACTGTTATCTGTTGATACCGCCATGGGGGAGTAGCGGACGATGCGGACCGCTGAACTGGAAGGGATGTCAGACATTGTGACCTCGATACTGAAAAGGCAGCTCCCGGGTATTTTCAACCACTCTCGGTTCGCTGGAGGGGGTGACAGGTAAGGTTTAGACATGGGAAGGCCTTTTGGATAAAAGGGGGGAAAGCTCACGTGACATGCAGTTTCCGCTTTTATTTATTTTTTTATTTTATTTTTTTGATGTTTTAATTTACTTAAAACTGTGTTTTCTCAGAATCCTAGGTAGGTTGGAGAAGATTGCTCTTTTTTCGCAACTATGCTAGATCATGGGTCAGTGGAGACCATCTGCGCGGCTATAAGCCCCTCGTTTTGCACCTGTATTTCGACATCCCGGGGTGGACAGCCCTGGGCGAGGGTCCTATAGGGCAAGCAGTTTCCACCTGCCTAAAATAAAAATCGAACCTAAGGACCGAGCCTGTCATGTTCGTTTTAACGCGTTAGCCATGTGAATAGTGAGCCGAGCCGGCTCCTGAGTCAAGATCTGGTCGAGAGTTCGGCATGACCTCTCTTTACCTTGCTTGCGCAAGGGATCTGTGACGTTAGGCGTTGGCTGGGTCATATCGTCATGGCTGACGTATTAAAGGCTTGATGATGTGGTGTCATGTAGGCACGGATGTATATCCGGGACGGAACATCGTCTGGGTGTAGCTTCGGAAATCAAGATCAGGTCAAGATTTTAGCATGACCTTTCATCGCTTTGCTTGCGCAAGGGATCTTGAGTTCCGAGCTTTGATTTAGAAAATGGTCGGCATGGGATATTGTAAGTACCCAAATCTGGCTCATGCCTTCCGGTTAAGTTTCCCGGCAATTCCCCGGACTTTTCTAAAGTTCAGGGGCAATTTGGGAACTTTTCCAAACCATCCAAGGGGTGAAGGACTTGCTAGGAATTAAAATTCCACGTAGTCCTTCGCTGGAAAACACCTTCTAGAATTCCACCTTGCATGGTTCTAGAAATAAGCTGAGTCAAGTAAGGGCGTTTGGTTCGTCGGAAACGGAGGGAATGGAATGGAGAATTTCGTTGACTTCATTCCTTCGCCCCGTTTGGTTCGTTGGAATGAGAGATTTTCCATTCCCGACGGAATGAAATTTCATTCCTTGGAATGGATTTTCTGTTAGGTAAGATAAGCTTATTAAGTTAGGAGTTTGTTTTGTTTTTTACTAAATAAACGGAGTCAAACAGTAAGTGGAGTTGTACTCCTGTTTTTTAGTTGTTTTGTTACCCATGATTCAGTTAGCAAATCATGGGATTGCTTTCAGTTGTAAAAGGCCTTTATAAAGCCCCTAAGCTCAGCAAATAAAATATCCTTCCAGCATTTCTTTGCATTTTCAATTCTTAGCTCTACAATCTGGTATCAGAGCCTGAAAGGGCCTAATAGGTGGATATACAAGAGTGCTTGTGAGATCAAATACATCGTGTGAGACTGAGTGTAAAACACGAGTGGTAGTGAGATCAAAATACTGAATGAGTAAGAGCATGGCAACCTCAGAGAACTACATCCAGCCGTCAATTCCAAGGTTTGACGGACACTACGATCATTGGTCGATGTTGATGGAAAACTTCTTGAGGAGCAAGGAGATGTGGACTCTGGTGGAGGAAGGAATTCCGGCAGCAGCGATCGGGACTTCACCAGCAAATGAGGCGCAGAGGAAGAGTGTCGAAGAGGCTAAGCTCAAGGATTTGAAGGTTAAGAACTTTCTGTTCCAAGCAATTGACAGAGAAATCTTGGAAACCATTCTCGACAAGTCGACGTCGAAGGCAATATGGAGTTCAATGAAACAGAAGTACGAGGGGTCTACCAAAGTAAAGAGATCGCAGCTCCAGGCTTTACGAAAGGAATATGAGCTACTGTCCATGAAGGAAGGAGAGAAGGTTGATGCTTACTTTGCAAGAACTCTTAATATTGCAAATAAGATGAAGGCAAATGGTGAGACCATGGAGCAAAATACAATTGTGGAGAAGATTCTTCGATCAATGACACAAAAATTCAACTATGTGGTGTGTTCGATCGAACAATCCAATGACGTCAGCACTATGTCGATCGATGACCTACAAAGCAGACTTCTTGTTCAGGAATTGAGAATGGTTGGTCAAAGGGAAGAAGAGCAGGTTTTGAAAATTGCTACCGAAGGCAGCTCTAGAGGCAGAGGTAGAGGAAGAGATCAAGGTCGTGGAAGAGGACGCGGGAGAGGTCAAATTAATAAATCGCTGGTTGAGTGCTATAAGTGTCATAAGTTGGGGCATTTTCAATATGAATGTCCTGATTGGGAGAAAAATGCAAACTATGTTGAGCTTGATGAAAAGGAGGAAATGGTGTTAATGGCTCATGTTGACATGAAACAGGCTACCGAGGAGCAGGTGTGGTTTCTAGACTCAGGGTGTAGCAATCACATGAGTGGGGACAAGAGATGGTTTCGAGACTTAGATGAGGAGTACCGGCATCAGGTGAAGATGGGAAATAATTCTAGGATGATGGTTATGGGAAAAGGTAGTATTCAGCTGCAATTTAATGGAGCTACACATGTTTTTACTAGTGTATATTTCATTCCTGAGCTGAAGAATAACCTCCTCAGTATGGGACAACTCCAAGAGAAGGGGTTGTCGTTCTTAATTCAGAATGGAGAATGTCGAGTTTATCACCCCCAACAGGGTATGTTTCTGCAAGCAAGTATGACTCCTAATCGTATGTTTGTACTTTATGCAAATACATGTCTACCTCTGGTGTCTACCTGTTTTAAAACTACTACAGAGGATGCTACTCATTTGTGGCACAATCGTTATGGGCATCTTGGTTTTAAAGGACTTCAAAGGTTGCAGCTCGAGAAGATGGTTAAGGGTTTACCTGAGATCAAAACCCCTAATAAACTGTGTCGAGAATGTGTGACGGGAAAGCAGCAGAGAGGGGAAATTCCAAAGAAAAGTATGTGGCGAGCAACACAACGATTGCAACTCATTCACTCGGACATTTGTGGTCCAATTTCTCTGGAATCAAGCAGCAATAAAAGGTACATCATCAGTTTTATAGATGATTTGAGTCGCAAATGTTGGGTTTATATTCTGTCCGAGAAGTCACAGGCCTTTATTACTTTTAAGAATTTTAAGGTCTTAGTTGAAAAGGAGAGTGGATGTTTTATTCAATGCTTGCGAACAGATAGGGGAGGAGAATTTAATTCTCAAGAGTTCAAGGATTTTTGTGTTACTAATGGTATTCGTAAGCAATTGACAGCAGCTTATACACCACAGCAAAACGGGGTGGCAGAGAGGAAGAACCGAACAATTATGAATGTTGTTCGAAGCATGCTGATCGGAAAAGGGGTGCCGAAGATTTTTTGGCCGGAGGCAGTGAATTGGGCAATACACATTTTAAATCGAAGTCCTACTTCAGCAGTGCAATCTATGACTCCTGAAGAAGCTTGGAGTGGGATACAACCATCTGTTCACTATTTCAGAGTATTCGGATGTGTTGCACATGCACAAATTCCTGCTGCAAGAAGAAAGAAACTTGATGATAAAAGTGTGAAATGTGTATTTTTTGGGGTTAGTAAGGAGTCCAAAGCATATCGGTTGTATGATCCTGTAGCCAAGAGAATAGTAATTAGCAGAGATGTGGTTTTTGAAGAAGATGAACATTGGGAGTGGGGAATAAGTCAGGAAGACAAAATTTTGGATGTCTTAGATTGGGGAGAAAATGAAGATGAACAGGAGGCAAGTGAGAATGAAGAAAATAGTAATGCAAATGAGGGCAAACAACTTATAAATCCAGACCCAACTCCAAGTGTTTCGGCATCTCGAGCATCTTCAAGCACAAGTTCAGAGGAAGCTCAAGATGAGAGGAGGATTCGAAGAGCACCGGTATGGATGGCTGATTATGAAAGTGGAGAAGGCTTGTCTGATGAAGAAGAGGTACTCAAAAACTATGTTTCATTTTGTTTTTTTTCTGAACCTTCTACTTTTGAGGAAGCTATTCTTAGTGACAAATGGAAAAGTGCAATGGACAAGGAAATGGAGGCGATTGAGAAAAACAATACTTGGGAGATGACAAAGCTACCAGATGGGGCAAAAACCGTGGGACTAAAATGGATCTACAAAACAAAGACAAATGAGAATGGAGAGGTGGAGAAGTACAAAGCTAGACTCGTTGCAAAGGGGTATTCTCAGCGGTATGGTGTAGACTATACTGAAGTCTTTGCTCCGGTA
Source organism: Adenophora triphylla var. japonica (assembly GCA_022495995.1). Classification (NCBI taxonomy): domain Eukaryota; kingdom Viridiplantae; phylum Streptophyta; class Magnoliopsida; order Asterales; family Campanulaceae; genus Adenophora; species Adenophora triphylla. The sequence goes on along the minus strand of JAFEMH010006759.1, from coordinate 94,281 downwards.
GCTAGATGGGACACTATACGCATGGTTATAGCTCTTGCTGCGCAAAATGGGTGGTGCGTGTACCAGCTAGACGTAAAAAGTGCGTTCTTGCAAGGTGAGCTGAAAGAAGAAGTTTATGTAGATCAGCCCCAAGGTTACGTCAAAGTCGGTAGTGAGGCTAAGGTTTTCAAGCTGAAGAAAGCGTTGTACGGACTGAAGCAAGCACCGCGAGCTTGGTACAGCCGCATTGAGACCTACTTCATCAAAGAAGGTTTTACGAGATGTCCCTACGAGCACACTCTATTCATAAAACATGATGAAGGTAATATTCTCATTGTGAGTCTTTATGTGGATGACTTGATATATACTGGTAGTAATGAGAGTATGTTTAAGTCTTTTAAAGAATCCATGGAAAGAGAATTTGATATGACTGATTTAGGAAAATTACATTATTTCCTTGGAGTTGAGGTGATTCAGAATGATATAGGGATTCATATTTGTCAAAGAAAATATGCTAGGGAGTTGCTGGTTCGCTTTGGAATGGAGAGGTGCAATCCTTCAAAAAGTCCTATTGTACCTGGGAGTAAATTTATGAAAGATGGAGATGGAGTGAAAGTTAATGTCACTGAGTACAAGCAAGCAGTGGGGAGTTTGATGTATCTAGCTGCGACTCGTCCGGATCTTATGTTTGTGTTGGGAATTATTAGTCAATTTACGAGTTGTCCTACTGAATTACATATGCAGCTTGTGAAAAGAGTGTTTCGTTATTTGAGTGGAACACAAGATTTTGGCATTCTCTACCGCCGGGATGATAAGAAGAAGCTTGAAGTGTATACTGATAGTGATTATGCAGGAGACCAAGACGATAGTAGAAGCACATCTGGATATGTTTTTGTGATGGGAACGGCAGCAGTTTCGTGGGCATCCAAGAAACAACCAATAGTCACTTTGTCCACAACGGAGGCGGAGTACGTTGCAGTCGCTTATTGTGCCTCAAGTCATCCGGACACGAAATATTCTTCAGGAACTTGGAAATATTCAAGAGGGAAAGACTATTGTGTATTGTGATAATTCGTCAACCATCAAGCTATCCAAGAATCCAGTATTCCATGGGAAAAGCAAACATATTCAGGTTCGATTTCATTTTCTTCGTGAACTGGCAAATGATGGAACCTTGGAATTAGTTTATTGCAGCACTGAAGATCAGTTAGCGGACATCATGACAAAGCCGTTGAAGCTAGACGCGTTTGAGAAACTGCGAGGTGCACTGGGCATGTGTTCTGCATCAGAAGTAAATTAGTTGCTTGAGAGCTACTAGTTTAGGGGAGGATATGTTAGGTAAGATAAGCTTATTAAGTTAGGAGTTTGTTTTGTTTTTTACTAAATAAACGGAGTCAAACAGTAAGTGGAGTTGTACTCTTGTTTTTTAGTTGTTTTGTTACCCATGATTCAGTTAGCAAATCATGGGATTGCTTTCAGTTGTAAAAGGCCTTTATAAAGCCCCTAAGCTCAGCAAATAAAATATCCTTCCAGCATTTCTTTGCATTTTCAATTCTTAGCTCTACATTTTCATTCCTTCCATATATGGAAGGAATGATGAATTCCTTCGGAAATAGAAAAAAAAATTGACCAAAATACCCCTAAATCCAAACCACCCCTACCCACCCCCACCCAGACCCTGCCCTACCCCACCCCACCCCCACGAAATTTTTTTTTCTGCCTACCCCCCCCCATCCACTCGTCCTACCCCCCACCCCCATCCCACCCCCCCCCCACAATTTTTTTTTCTGCCTACCCCCCCCCCACTCCCACGAAAAAAAAATCTGCCTACCCCCCCCATCCAGCCCTGCCCTACCCCCCACCCAACCCCCCACCCCCCACGAAAAAAAATATTTTTTACTCATTTTTCATACCCCCTACCTACCCCCCCACCCCCAACCCCCAAAAAAAAATATTTTTTACTCATTTTGCATATCCCCTACCTACCCCCCTTCCCCAAAAAAAAAAAATTTAAAAGGGTAAATTGGTCATTTTATATGCTTTCATTCCATTCCTATAATTTGTATTTTTAAATCAAACATGATTTGTCAAGGTATTGAATGACAATTTCATTCCATTCCGTGCCAACCAAACGGAGGGGTTTGACCAGTTTTTTTCCATTCCAATTCATTAAGGAATTCAATTCCATTAACCATTCCATTCCTTCACTTTTTTTCCACCGAACCAAACGGCCCCGTATAAGACCGCACGGCCTCATTAGCTTTGGGGTTACAGCCGCACGGCTTCATTAGCCATCACCAGACTGCCTATAAATAGAGGCCTCCTCTACCCATTTTGATATACAGTTTTTGGCACTGTTACTCTGCCAAAATACCACCACGAAATTACAGAGAGCTGAGAGCAACCAAAACCACCTCCCTCCTCTTCAAAATCCTTCAAAAGTTTTTCCTTCCCTAGGCAAACTTCAAGGAAATAGAGGAACACCACCATTGGTAACCTCTCCTCCCCTTTTCCCTAAAATATACTTGTCATTACTTGATATATTGCTCCTTGCTTTATATATTGTCATTTATTTGCTTGTTATTTGATATATTGCTATTAAAGCTCACATCTTTAGTCATGTAAATCATATATACCCCCATTCCCCTATCACATAGGATTCATGGAAGATCCATCCCAAGGATGAACAATAAGACCTCAAATGGCTTGTTCTAGGGTGGATCTCTCACATGGTGATGTGAAAATAGCATCCTTTGCATATAAAAATGTCATCTTTTCATATAAAAATGTCATCTTTTTCCATAAAAATGTCATCTTTAGTTATGAATGTCATTTCCCATTCCCATAGACCTTGCTTCTAAGGATTGTCCACCTAAAAGGTTCATAAAGGACATAGGAAAGCCATAAAGGTCCTTCCTTTTCATTCCTAGTCTTAGCTTGCATCATATTCACTACATATGTTAGCATAAAAATGTCATCTTTAGCTTAAAATGCATTCCCCATGTCCCTCATGGTTGGATCTCTTTCCAAGGATTGCCTAGTAACCTTCATAAGGCACAAAAAGCCATAGGATGAGTATAAAGATCCAATCTTTATACCCCTCCCTTAGTCCCCTTTGGTACTTGGAGCATCCTATGGAGTGTAATGGTGTAAAGGTCCTATCTTTACATCATTTCCTCCACTTAAAGATGCCATAGACGGATTCTCCTTTAGAAAAGGATGAACTTGAGCCCCACATCTCCGATCATCACTTGAGACAAGCATAAATGTCCCGAAAAATCTCAAATCGCCTCAAGATGTAGGATAGATGGGCAAAGGTCCTTCCTTTCTAAAGAGTCTCATCCTTGGACTATAATCCCTATTCCGATCACATGTGACCCAAGGTCTCATCATGATGATCAAAAGTCCAAGATGAGAACGAGACCAAAAGTCCCGAAAATATAAAAATCCAAGGAATCCCGAGCGATAACCAACTCATGGTTTATACGTCCGGAAGATACCTTAGCACATTCCCTCCTTCTCAAAAAACACATCCCACACACGAAACACAAAGGCAAGCATGAAAATCGGATCTTGGAAGACTTGCTTCGGCAAGGCTCTTTGGGTGAACGACGATCCGTTCTTCCCAAGGGGTAACTTAACCTCCGGACCCAAATCCTTTTTTTCAAAGTTTTGAGGAAATCAAAATGGCGTGGCGACTCCGTTTTTCAATTTAAACCGGATGTTTTTAAACCGATGTGAGGCGGTGATCCCCTTACACGATAAAGCGGTTCCAAAAAAATAAATAAAAATAAAAAGAGCCGTGATCTTGGGCACCACACATATCACAGTTTGGCGAATCCGCTAGGGATGAAAACCAAAGGAGAAAGCTTTCATTTTTAAAATAAAAAAATGATACTCGGTATATAGGTGGAAACCATTAAGCTTCCCGTTATCGCCTCCTAACACGAGTCTGGGATAAACTATGGTCTAACAAAACCACGTACCGGTATCTCTTTTCGAAAAAAAAAGAGAAAAGCTTTTTCTAAGTGGGTTAGCCTTCCGCCACGAATCTGATTCTCATGCTTGCCTCCTTTTCTTGCATTGCATTGCATGCATCATTGGTTCTTGGGAATTGTGCATATTCTGAATGCTGAACAGGAAGCTTGCTGGAAGCTGAAAAGATGCCAAAAGGCCGGGGAAACAGCCTGCAAATGAAAGGAAATGGAACCTGGAAAATTGATTGATGCAGCCGTACGCCTTGATTCTCCTTGAATCCTAGCCGGGCGGCTTCATTGGCAATTCCACCAGGACAAAAATTGAGGTTAATCTGGCAGCCTTGGCAGCTTGGGGCTTTTCAGTTCCAAGACTGACCGGGGCTCCCAGAAAATTTACATGCTTATTTGCTACATTTCCCCCATCCCGAAAATCATTCCTTTAAAACGCATTTATGAAAATTTCTGTTTTAACTCAAAAAGGAACATTTTTAGGAGGCCGCACACTATGCGCACCTTATATATCCTGTACACTTCGCACGCACGTCCCTTTAACCCGGGGTGGTTGTTCAGTTGCAGTCACGGACAGTATTACGATGCTCCCGGGCGCGCACGGAATCACCCCAGACTCCCCATGGCAGCCAGTGTCGACCAATGCACAGTCCGTGTCACACATTTCAAAACCGTGACTTTTGGTTGGTTTTTGGTCTAGTCCGTGTCATATAGCCCAGTTGCATACCCCCGTAAAGGTCAAACCTTAGCCCATGACGGAAGTCGAGATCCTTCGCGCAAGCGAAACTCTGCCGAAATCCCGCCAAGGAAAATTGGCAGAATCTTGACTCCGGCATTGACTTTGACTTTGACCCGCACGGGACACGTAAGAGTCGAGCCCGAGTCCGTGCCAAAAATCCAAAGATCTTTCGCGCAAGCGAAGCTCTGCCGAAATTTCGAAGAGGAAAAATTGGCAAAATCTTGACTCGGCATGGATTGTGACTTTGACTCACGCAACGTATGCAACTGAGTTCAATGTGACATTGTGTCATTCGGCTTTTACCGCCCGACCCATTCCTATTATCTTCTTGGACAATGCCAAAAAGTCAAAACGTCAATCGCGCAAGCGAAACTCTGTCGAAATTCTGTTAAGGCTGAAAGACGAGACTTTCCCTGCGTTGCCTTGACTATAATCTGCATCACTCGTGCGTTAAAAGTTCCTATGACCCGCTAGGCCCATTAGGAGCGTTCTTCTCTCTCAGTCGGTGGGATCCGCGTGCCCTATAGGACCCTCGCCCGGGGCTGTCCACCCTGGGAGGTCGAAATACAGGTGGAATACGAGGGGCTTATAGACGTAGTGACGGAACCCACTGATCCAGGATCTAGAGTAGTTACGAAAAAGAAGGGCAACCCCTTTTCCAACCAAATAGAAATTAAATAAAAGACACTGTTTTAAGTAAACTGAAAGATTCTTAATTTGCATATTGCTTGAGCCTTCAGCCTAAACACCTACCCCAGAGTCTAAACCTTACCTATCCCTTTCCCGCAGCGAGAAACAAGTGGGAGAGAATACCGGGTCAGCGGCTTGTTAGCGCAGAATTCTCAGATAGCTCGTCAGAATCCTCAGTTTTGTCAGTCCAGAGAGTCAGAATGGTCGATTCGACAGAAAACAGCAGTGGTTTGGGTAACCTGATGACTAGGGAAGAAGAGCTAGCATTAGCCTTGGAAAACAGTCGTAAGGTCCATGAGGAACAGCAAGCCATGCTCATTGATGCGCTCCGTCGTCATGGGGTTCAGATAGTGGTTGAGTCCAACGGTTCCCTGGTTATGGTAGAAGATGAGACTCCAGAAGCAGCCATCTCAGCTCCCCCAGCCTATAACCAATGCCCTCCTCCATCCACATACGATCCCTTACCAAGGACTACCCCTTTTCAGTCCTTTCCAACATCCCAGGCCATCAGGGTTCCTACGCCCTCGCCTCCTCAAATAAGACCCAGCTTTGTTCCCTACCAACAGAGAGCAAATGCCACGGCTATACCAGCTACTCAGCCTCTTCACTATACCATGGGATTCAATCCCTCTCCTCAGTATGAACCAAGTTTCCTTGTCCTGGAATTCCAGTATTAGCCTGACCTTTCCAACTTCGTCAACGCCTGTGAATTTTCCTATCTCCCAGACAGTGACAGCGAAGAGTCAGTCGGAAATGAGAATAGGAATGGATGGACTTACAGTGATGATGACAGTTCAGTAGAAGGAATGAACATGGAGCCAATAGAAATGAAACCCGAAGGACAAGGTAGGGTAGTAAAATCACGGACCTGGAATGGGGGACTGTATCACTTCAAAGTGTGTCTGTCGCCTTTGCAAGGGCTCGGATGAGAAAATGGATGCAAGCTCAAATGAGGCAGGGTATGAATTTCACATCCTAGAATTCAACACTCCTTACAAAGACTTGGTCGGCGAATGGAGAAACTTGATCGAAGCTTTAGCTGAAAGAGGGAAGTGGGCTCCACCCGCCGATCTAGAACACGTAAGCGTCATTGAGGCTAAACCCCCATCAGGAAGAGTAGACTCCATTACAGTATTGAGGGTCACCCCTGAGACTTTGTCTGAAGAAGAATGTATGGAAGCTCTAGAAAAAGAGTCTTAAAGTTTGAAGTGACCCCGGTCCCCTTCCTATCTTATAACAACAGTGATATCTTCTTGGTAATCCCTAAGTCAGGGGGAGAGTCCAGAATACCCCTTATATGGCGCCAAGTATCCCGACCTGCTTTTGCCCTCATTGGTCATCAGGGTCAAGATGAAAGTTCCCAAGGGAGTTACTGTAGTAACACTGAGGAAGACACAGTCGAAATGCCGGAAGGAACAGTGGAAAAGTGGTTAGCCCAGAAGCCAAAAAGCCCAGAAAACCTTCCCGCAAGTAAAGAACAGGAACCTGCCATGAGGTTTGACCCTGCAGAAATACTTATCGATGATGGGATCTCCCATTTCAGGAAGTGTTTGACAAACGTCAAAGATGTCATCAGAAGGTTGACCCCTAGAGAGAGAAAGGATATGTTTGACAGTGATGAGGAATGTGATCCCGCTCTATTGAAAAAGTTGCTATGTCCAGGCAAGGAAGCCATTAGCAAACCTCCAAGCCCTGGGAACGATAATTCCTGTTGCATGTTGACTCTGAAAAGCTTGAATGAGACTGTCAAGGCCTTGAATGAGCAAGATGAAGCTGAAATCAGCCAGTTGCTAAGCCAATTGGGGAGTCAGGATTCAGAAAAGGCTAGAAGGCCGGTGACCTGGGATCGGATTCGGGAAGCTGCCTATGCCTCTGGTAGTGTTGTTAACGAAATTAATTAGCAGAGTTGACCATATGCCAGCAGGAGCCCGCCTCTGACTTTGAAAGAGCTGAAGGAATCCTCCAGTAGGAATGATGACTCAGAAAAGTCTAATGTCTATGTGATGACTCGATCTGGACAGATGAGTGTTGAGCAGCCTAAGGGTGACAAAAGAAATGCCGTCTCCGAGCCCAAGACAGACAAAAGACCTTACAAGCCAGATGCAGAAAAACCAGACCCCGAAAAAGAGGATCCGGTGCTGACTCAGTTGAAGTGTACTCAGGCCAATATCTTCATGTGGTCCCTGTTAACCTCCTCATACCCTCACAAGCTGAAGCTAGAAGAAAGTTTGGCCAAGACCATGGTGCCCATAGATGTCACCCCAGATGAGGTCGTCCAGATGATTGGAAGTATCCACTATGGAAATATCATTACCTTCACTGACTTGGACCTGCCAAAATATGGGGCTAGTCATAATGAACCCCTTTACATCACAGTCCAGTTGGAAGAATGTCGATTGCCAAGGGTATTAGTTGACGGAGGGTCTGCAATGAACTTCCTGCCAGCAAAAATGATGGATTTGTTGGACTTGAAGCCCACAGATTTGAAACCTTCCAGTCAAACCATTAAGGCCTACGATTCCACTGCCCGGTCAGTTCTGGGGATTGCTACTCTCAAGTTGTGGTTTGGGAAAAAGGCCATGGATGTTGACTTCCAAGTGATTGACATTCCCATTTCATTTACTGCCCTGCTGGGACGACCTTGGATCCACCAGATAAATGGGGTAGCCTCTACTTTGCACCAATGTGTCAAATTCCAATCAAGCGACGGGACTATTACTACTATCTACGGAGACAGTGTCACCGTGGAAGGAACCATCACAGGAGGTATCCCGATACTGGAGATCAAGCATGATGATGAAGGGTTTGCCTTGACCGGATTCTTTGTAGCCTCCTCCAAAGCACATGTGTGTTGCACTGACCTCACTGCTACCTCTGACAAAATACCTCCTGCCATGCGAATGATGAGAAAAATGGGTTATATTCCGGGGCTTGGATTGGGTAAAAGACTTCAGGGTCGCAATACTGTCATTGATGTGAAGGAGCAGACCACCCGACATGGCTTGGGATACAAACCGAATTCTCGGGATGACAGAAAAGCTAAAGGCACAGTTCAGGAAAAACGAAGTGAAGGGGTCCGTCTCCATCCTTATAGTTTGTCTCTGGACCAGTACTTCGCAAGAGGTGGGACCCAATACGATGAAATTGATAGTCAGATCTCCTTGAGAAAAACTCTTCTGGAAAACCTTGAGAAAGTTCGGGGAAAACCAGCGAATCCTGTTTGGAGAATGTTCCTTGACTTGCCGGACATTCCTGGGGCTACCACGACTGTTCAGAACAAGTATACTTTCAAAGGAAACCCAGACTGCTTCAAAGAGTCAGCGCCCTTCCCATCAGGGGTAATGGATTTCTCCGCCTTCAAGTTAGCTCTTCCGAAGATCAGCCAGATAGAAGCTGCCAGTAGCGAGGACAGTGAGTTGGGCTTGCAGAAGCTGTTTGATGAAGAAGCGCAGATTCCTGATTTGATCGACTTCAACTCAGATGATGAGATAGTTGCCGTAATTGGAGACGGTGGTAAAGAGCCTTTTGATCCCCGTACTTTGGTGACTAAGACAGAGATGCCTTTGAATAATTGGGAGACATTCTCAGGGTCGATAGCCAGCCGACAGCAAATGATCACGGAGCTTGGATTGGTACCCCATCCCTCTCAGCCCAGTCGTGTCAAACACCTTGTTGTCCATACCCTCGAGTTAGGAATTTTTGAATTCCAGTCCTCCGAGTCATCCAAAGGCCTCATGCCTGAGGATTATGAATATGTAGCCAATGTCATATTTCCTTTCGCTTTGAATGAAATGACAGATCTTTCTGAGTATCACCTTATTGCCAATTTAACAAATGATAAATTAACTAAAAACTTAACAACAGTTAATAATGAATTATTTGAACAAGATTCAAACACACTAAACGAACAATAAATTAAAAAAATCATTAAGCAGGTTACAGACAAAGAGGAAAACCGGGCCCAAGCTGCCGAGGAGGTTTTGACAAGTGTTAACTTGGGTACTATCAAGGAACCTAAAAAGACACAGATTGGGAACTTCTTCCAGGGGGTTGAATGGGACAGACTGGTCAATCTGCTCAGAGAATACATGGACGTGTTTGCATGGTCATACAGGGATATGCCGGGGCTAGAGAGTTCGATTGTGGAGCACAGAATCCCTCTAGCACCAGATGCTAAGCGAGTAAAGTAGAAACTGAGAAAGATCAAGCCAGAGTGGTCTCTACAGGTCAAAGAAGAGATTGAGAAGCTACTGCGGGTAGGATTCATCAGGTTCATCGAATATCCGACATGGCTATCCAATATCGTGACTGTCACTAAGGCCAATGGGAAGGTGCGCTGCTGTGTAGATTTCCGGGATCTGAACAAAGCCAGCCCCAAAGACGACTATCCCTTGCCAAACATAGACATTCTGGTGGATGCCACTGCCAACTACGAAGTCAAATCCTTCGTTGATGGCTTTGCTGGCTACAACCAGATCAAGATGGCTGAGGAGGACCAAGAAAAGACAGCCTTCACCGCACCGTGGGGAACGTACTGCTATACAGTGATGCCATTTGGGCTTAAGAACACCGGGGCTACCTATCAGAGGGCAGCGACCGCACTCTTTCACGACATGATCCACAAGGAGATTGAGGTCTATGTCGATGACATGATAATCCACTCCAAAGGCGAGGATGGACAACACTTTGTCGACCTGTGAAAGTTCTTTGAGAGGTTGAGACAGCATTCCATGAGACTGAACCCTGCCAAATGCACCTTTGGAGTGACAAGGGGAAAAGTGCTTGGGTATATGGTCACAGAATGAGGTATTGAAGTCGATCCCCAAAAGATCAAGGCCATTATGGACATGAGGCCACCTCGAACCCAGACAGAAGTCAAAAGCTTTATGGGCAAACTACAGTACATCAGCCATTTTGTCAACCAGCTGACTACCATGTGCGAGCCCATCTTCAAGCTCATGAAGAAGAATGCAGACACGGAATGGACCGAGGAATGCCAGGATGCCTTTGACCAAATCAAGGTGTACCTAGTACATCCTCCGGTGCTATGCCCCCCACATAGACAGAAACCTCTTCTGCTCTATCTCACTGTCACTGATACGGCAGTTGGGGCTATGCTTGCTCAGGAGAAGAAGGACTCTCGGGTAGAAAATGCCATTTCTTTGTCGGCGGAAGGCTGCGGGAAGTGAGCTCAATTACTCGGCGTGCGAAAAGACTTGTGCGGGGCTAGTGCAGGTAGTCGGTAGGCTGAAGCATTACATGCAAGCCCACTCTGTGAACTTGGTCTCGAAAATGGACCCCATCAAGTACATCTTCGACAAGCCTTCCCTCTCGATGCGCCTAGCAAAGTGGTCGTTCTTCTTAGCTGAGTATGACATCAACTATGTGACAAGAAAGGCCATCAAGGGTCAAGCATTGTCTGACCATCTGGCAAACTTCCCTAGTAATGAGGACCGCGGGCCTGAACCCCAATTCCCAGATGAAGGAATCTTTGTGGTTGAGCCTGAAAACCGATGGCAGCTATTCTTTGACGGAGCTGCCAACAAAAGAGGAAATAGCGTAGGAATGCTACTGGTCGATCCGAAAGATGAGCACACGCCAATAGCCCTTAAGTTGAACTTCCCTGTCACGAACAATGTCGCCGAGTATGAAGCTTGCATTGCTGGTCTGGAAGCAACCTTAGAAAGGAATGTCAAGGAGCTCGAGATCTACGGAGACTCAGCCCTTATCATTAACCAGGTCTCCAACAAGTGGAAGACTGTGGATCCTAACCTTCAGAGGTATCATGCCTGCATGGAAGGGTTAACTGAGCAGTTCAGAGAAGTGACCTTCCATTACCTGCCAAGGGATAAGAACAGATTCACAGATGCCTTAGCTACTCTAGCCTCACTGGTAGAGATCCCCGAGGGAAAGGCCATAAAACCCTTTAGAGTGGGTAGAAGAGAAGCTCCGGCTTTCTGTTATGAAATAGACTTGGGACCCGAGCCTGTCAAGGAACCCTGGTACAGTCAGATTTACCAGTTCCTCAAAGATGGGGAATCAGCTTTCAGAGACGAAGAAGGTAGACCAAGGGAAGGCATCAAGGCCAAGAGCTTGCGAGCCCTGAAACGGTTGGCCTCCCATTATGTCATTCTAGGGGGTGACCTGTACAAGAAATGGTACCAAGGACCACTCCTCCTGTGTTTCACCCAAGAAAGGGCCAGAGAATTAATGACCGAAGTCCACAATGGTCCCTGCGGTTCTCATATGAATGTCAGAGCATTGATGCAAGTGATCCTCAGAATGGGCTATTACTGGATTTACATGGAAACCAACTGTGTCCAGCATGTCCGACAGTGCGACAAATCCCAACGGTTTGCCAACCTCAATCATCTTCCGCCTCATGACCTGTACTGCATGACGACTCCTTGGCCGTTTGCAACTTTGGGTATTGACGTGATAGGGAAGATAGCCCTGGCAGGAAGCAATGGGCATGAATTCGTGTTAGTGGCAGTCGACTACTTCACCAAGTGGGTAGATGCCAAGTCCTATAAGGTCCTCACTTCCAGAAAAGTGGCCCAGTTCATCAAAGAAAATATTATGTGCAGATATGGGGTGCCCAATGAGGTCATTTCAGATAACGGGCCGCACTTTGAAGGGGACTGCGATAGATTACTGTCAGAATTCAGAGTCACTCGCCACAAGTCGTCCCCATACAGACCTCAGACTAATGGAGCCGTAGAAGCTGCCAATAAGACGCTCGAGCGGATTATCCGAAAAATGGCCACCCGTGGTCTTGACTGGCCCGAAAAGCTGCATCTAGCACTCTGGGGCTACAGAACATCCGTTAGAACAGCTACGGGAGAAACTCCCTTTGTCCTAACCTATGGGATGGAGGCAGTGTTGCCAGTGGAGTTGGAAATCCCGTCACTAAGGGTCCTCCTGGAAAACAGTGTCAACGAAGTAGAATGGTTGCGCAGTCGGCACGATGAGTTGGCCCTGCTTGACGAAAAAAGGCTAAAAGCCATGGAGCACACCCGAGCCTACCAGAGGCGAATGGTCAGGGCATTCGACAAAAAAGTCAAGGCCAGGGACATCAAAGAGGGTGACCTAGTATTAAAAGTGAAGCCCCCCACCAGAGACAACCCCCTGGGAAAGTGGGAACCCATTTGGATCGGCCCATATGTGGTGCAGAAGATACTATCGGGAGGAGAAATGAAGCTTGCGGACCTGGATGGCAATCCTTTTGTCCACCCAGTCAACGGTGATAAGCTCCGCAGGTATTATGTCTATATATATATATATATATATATATATATATATATATATATATATATATATATATATATATATATATATATATATATATATATGTATGTATGTATGTATGTATGTATGTATGTATGTATGTATGTATGTATGTATGTATGTATGTATGTATGTATGTATGTATGTATGTATGTATGTATGTATGTATGTATGTATGTATGTATGTATGTATGTATGTATGTATGTATGTATGTATGTATGTATGTATGTATGTATATATATATATATATATATATATATACAAAAAAAAGGAAAGAAAAAAATTCTAGTGCAAAAAGAGTAATGCCCAGCTAGGCTGAAAAACCCAAAAAAGGGCGGTCTAGGCAAAAGACAGGGTTGTACATAAAAAAAAAAAATTAGTGCAAAAAGAGTAATGCCCAGCTAGGCTCAAAACCCAAAAAAGGACGGTCTAGGCAAAAGACAGGGTTGCACATAAAAAAAAAGACCAAAAGAACAAAAATCCCGATAGTTCACCAGAATGAACTACGAAGACCTGAGCCCCTTAGTCTTTCTTGTAAAAGGGAAACGTAGGCAGCCAGCAATGGTTCGGTCTAAACAATAAATAAGACAAATAAAGTTTCCATGAAACGTGTCTTGAATAATTTCTAAGATAAATATCTTTGTTAATTACAAGTTAAAAACTTCTTGATGAGTTCAAGAACGGTCTACTCTTGACTCTGCTAACCTGCTACAAAGATCTAAAATACAATAAAAGGCCTAATAAACTATTGTGTTTGCAAAATGGCAATAAGGGAATCCTAAGAAAAGATCTATCAGTTGTCATTCACTATTCACTGAGTCTTCTTTGGTCTTCTTTCCTTTACCTCGATCTCGTCGGGTATTCTTCCTTTTCTTCTCTATGATGTCGGTCTCCCTCATCCCAATCTCAGGTATCCTCACTGGAGCCTCCATCAAACCCGTGTCAATAAGTGCCTTCTCTACCCGGGCACAAGTCCGTACTTCCTCCCTCTTATCCTCAGTCAAGGGAGCGACTTTCGAAAGCCTCTCATATCGAGCCTCCATATCCCTAATAAGGTCACCTGACTGGTATTGGCGACTAGCCCTGGCCTCAGTCTCCCTCAGAGTCCTACTCGAGTCGCAGTCAGCCCCCAATAAAGCCTGACGTCTCTCTCCCAAGACGACCTGAGTCGCTCCCATCTCCTTCTCGTACCAGTCCAAGTAGGCCGTGGTCAAGATAGTACTCTTCCTGCTCTTGAGAATGGCCCTGGGTCGGAAAGCAGTGTATGTCCAAGCCCTCAAGAAAAATGAGGAGCTGGCTGGATCCCTCATGTCGAAGGGCACCACCCCCATGGTATGGATGTCCTCCCAATCATCTAACGGCTCCTGCAATGTCCCGAACTACCTGAATGCTAAGCAGGGTAAGTAGAAGGATGACCAAGAAAGCCCTGGAACCCTCACTACATAGGACTCCTGAAATGTCCTCCGGGCCTGCAACCTCCAATGAGGCACCCACCAGTGAATGTCCGAGGTGGACAACCTAGCCATCATCAGCTCCCAGCTACCCTGGTCCTGTTGCCTAGGTGCACCCCTCTGAGAAATCACCCATGGGCACTGAGTAGGCGAAGCCCCCGGCAAAGCCTCAAGCCTCTCCTGCAGCCATAGAGTCAGCACCGCCGGACTCCCAGACCTCATGAAATGGTCTCCCCTAGCCATCCTGTCAATGCCATGCAGGGTCTCACCCAGAACCAGCGGAATAATATCCTTCCCAGCCCTGCAATTCCTGACCATGTCCAAAAGACCACCATGGCAGACCCCCACAGACTCAGCAGTGAACAGAGACGAGAACATGCAGAGGATAAAGGCATCCATAGCCACCGGGGTCGTAGCCATACCCGGAAATCCAAACCTGCCCGGGATATCAGAAATGTCAATCCTATCAGGGGCTACCATCATCCCCTCGGCCTCTTTCAGAGAGATTTGCAGAAATGATGCCAGCTTTACCGTCACCGGCACGTCTCCGGTCAAAGGAATCGACACGACCTCAATTTCTGGACCCCCAATCAATGCCTGAAAGTCCTCAAAGGTTGGGACGAGCTTATTGTAAGAAAAGCAGTAAACATGTCTCCGGACGTCCCAAAACCTCGCAGCGGCTCTCAAAAGGTCCCAATCAGGCGGGAGATCCTTCAAATGCCATAAAGATTTGATCTTGAAGGCGGTATCGAACAGCCCCTTGTTGGATTGAAAGTTTCGTCTCATCCAAGATTGAAGATCGGACAGAAAACGGTGTCTCTTCCCCTTTTGCAATCTGACGGGTTTCTCCATGGCAAGTGATCAAAGTTGATATCTTTTGGTCAAAAATATGCTCTGGGATCAGTTGGGACAAGTCTAGGGTGAAAATGAAATGAAAGGGCCAAGACTTGATTTTATTTGGAAAAAAACCAGTTCAGACAAGACTTCTGGCCGCACGGCTTCATTTGCCTCAAGACCTGGCCGGACGGCTTCTTTTGCTTGCTGCAGAAAAAAATCTGCAGCAGCTCTTGCTGCTGCCCAAGTGGAATTCTCACCCCACTTTCTCAATGAAACCTGCATAAAAATATGTCCAAATATCACCCATGCAGTCATATATCATCATAAACCATTTTGGCCCAGTTTCAGCCCCATTTCTAAGCAAAAAACTGCCCCGAGGCTCAAGTAATATGCAAAGTCATAAAGCATAAATTAGAAAAGCAAATAAAATACCAATACATTGTTTTCACCCCATTGGCGCCCAAATAAAACGAAAAATAAACAAAATGTGCATAAAAGTGTTCATTGTCTGTTTTCTTCTTCCTAGATCAATCCTAAGAAATCCTAAGCCTCCGACTCCTCGTCGTCGCTGCTCAGCTCGTAGAAGCTAGGATCCTTCATCAAGTCCTCAGCGTCACTCACGTCCGATAGGTTGACATTCACATGCTCGTACTCTGCTAGCTGCTCTAGGATGCTCGTGTTGGGCCCCTGTCCCCGAGGCATAGCGCTGGTAGAGGAGGTCGCATACTCTGAGGCCGACGAGGTGGAGGCTGTGCTCCCAACGTGCCTCCTTTTACGCACGGGCTCCTGCACATTCGCCCCGGTCCGAGAAGCGCAAGCCAACTTCCTCAGAAGGGACCGGCACACATCCTTCCAGCCCCTGTTCTGCCATACCAAACCATCATAGGAACGAGCAGGAACCTGAGAGAAAAGAGAAGAAAAACTCAGAATATCTCAGGAAAATCTCAGAATTGCAGAAAGCAAAGAAATCAAAAAAGGAAAAGACCCTAAAGGTACTTACAGTGCTGTCAGGTGGCAAAGTATATCGGGGATCCCTCGTGTCAGGAACAGGTATCATGAACCTCCTCGGTACCCCGTTGACCACGTAGGAGAGATGAGCGAGAGGCATAGGCGGGTCAGTCGGCTCAGCTTCCCCGTATCCCTGAGTGACAGCCAGCTTCACTAGCTTCTGTGGCGTCCTCAACCGCTGCTCCACGAAGGTGGCATACGGGGTAGCCAAGTCGAAATACTCCTCTGCCGCCACGCCGGCCTGATACCTCGCTATATCATACGCCGACCAGTCCCTGGGCTGCAGCATACGTGCTAGAGGATCGTGAGGTGTGATGGCGTCCAAAGGAGAGACATGGCCATGTTTCCTAGAGAAGCGGTCCCCCAAGTAAATGACATCGCATGTCAAGCCCGTCAACCACCTCCTCTGCCTAGTCGCCTCCACGGCATTCCCTAGCAAAACCTCAGGGTACCTCCCCCAAGGATAGAAATCAACTCCATCATGTCCATCCCCGTTGATAACTGGTCTCACCATCTTGTAGTCAAAAGTGATCCGGGTCTTCCCGGTAAACTTGTCTCTAGCCTCTCCCCTCTAGCGAATCATGGCCGGGAAGATCTCTGGATCACTCTGTTGGTTCCACAGAAAGAATCCGATCACCTCGCAAAACCAGACCTGCATGTTCAAAACAAAAAGGTCATTTCTCTCATAAAATCTCAAGACAGAAAGATAAAAGAGAGAAAAGAAGGTGAGACTACCTCAAGAGTAAAAGAGAAGCAGTCCATAGAAGCAGCCTTGTTACGACTGTACATATCCAGAGAGAAGTAAAGCTCAGCCAATCCGGCCTCACCCCAAGAGACCGCCCCAACCTCATGAAGGTTCTCTAAAGAGTCAAGCAGGCACATCATAGCCAGTGTCTCAGAATTGGCAAAGATGGTGACTGACAACATCAACTACAAGAAAGCTCTCGCGAACTGGTGGACAGTCACCTCGTTGGCGGCAAACCCCTGCATACACTCCAGGACCGCCACCTTCACATATCTCGTCTCCATCCCCAGTCCCTTAGGACGGAGGTCAAACCCAATCAAAGCTCTAAACTCTTCTGCAGTAATATGATCTCTCCAGGTCACAGGCCTCCCAGTGAACTGCAAGCCTGCAATAGCAGTAAAGTCGGCTGGCGTCACCGTGATCTCCCCCCAGCTAAGATGAAAGCTGTGGGTGGTGTCCCACCAGAACTCTGAGAGGGCCTGGTGTAGACACCCCATTCTGAACCAATAATTCATGATTACACTACTCTTCGTCTCTATTTTATGTTTTGATGAAAGCATATCAGTTTCGTCATATTTCGTTAAGTTTTTAACTAACCTCGTTAGTTTTGGACCTAACTGACTAACGGAATAATTGAAGAGAACAAAATAGTCAAACGACTAGTTATCTCGCGCGAAATAGCATGTCTCGCGCGAGACATCCCCTCGACAGGATGTGCAGAATCACTCTCCTTCTCCGTTTCAATCTCTTTTCTTGATAAAATCTTATCCCATCCGGTTCTTCAATCACATTTGAGTTCTGGAACCTTTCCAAGGTGTTTGATCTCATCCTTAACACCTCTCCAACACCTATAAATACCTGATGACTTTCAGTATTTCAGAGGACAATTTTAGATTGAGAGGTCCCCGATCCCCGATCAAAAACACACAACACACACATTTTGTTGGTTTTTCTCCCTGAAAGATTCCTACAAAATCACCTTAAAATCACCCTAAAATCACCTAAAGTTTTTTTATCAACCTTGTTGTTCAACAAACATCAAAGCCCGAATCAAGGATTGAGGCGAAGCTCTGCCCGCATCAAGATTTGACTCTCATATTGAGTCGAAACTCTGCCCGAATCACTTCTCGACCAAGAATCCATCTTAGAACCACGTTTAAATCAATTACTCCCTAAACTCAAGGTAAAATTCTTTATTTCTTTTCTCTTCTTCTCAATCTCTCTATTGACTTTTAGAGTGGTGTAATCCCATCAAAAGGATTGGCCTAGAGTCCCTTCAATCGATGAAGGTGATCTCGAAGCATACAATCCGACATTCCTAATCAAGAAATTGATTAGGATTTTCTTGTTCTTATTTTATTGTTAAATTAAAAAGATTGGTAATACTCAATTGGCAAGACCGATCTTCGAATCGGGTGAAATGGATGCTCCTTGACCTACCCATTCCATAACTTAACCCCCGAACCCACAAATCTCTTTAAAATAAAAAAAAAATTCTTATTTTTTTCCTAAATAAATAATAAGTGGCGACTCCAAGATGTTGAAAAATTCACGCATCTCTACAGTGGCGACTCTGCTGGGGACAATCAATTAAGAGGGTTAGACTTACGCACAATTGAGTATTATCAATCTTTTTATTTTTCTGTAAAAAATTGATTTTTTTGGATTTTTCGAAATTTTTCTGCACTGTTTTTTGTCAAAAAAAAAATTGTTGTGCGACTGCTTGTCCAGCGCGTGATAACATGTACCGCGTGAGATTTCTATTCGGTTTTAAAAACTTTCTGATTCTTCTCTGTGCGGCGGAGAGGCATTATAAAAAAATTAAAAAAAAATAAAAAAAGAAAAGAGGGAATCAGGTCAAGGTCAAGGTCAAGGTCAAGGTCAAGGTCAAGTTGCTTTCATAAAATGTTTGTCCTTATAAAAAAAAATAAAAAATGGGGATTTTGGTCCGCGTTGACCGCACCCCAAACAAGAAAAAGCTTGACTTGGCAGTTAACTTTTGAAAAGAATGAATGCATAAAAAAAATCAATCAAAAAAAAAAATTTACAGAAAAGTTTAAAAAAAAAAATCGAATAAATATTGCATTTTAAAAAATGAAAATAAAGTACAATTTTACTATTGTGCAATTCATATATAAATAAATGGGGGGATGGAGCCTTGACTCTATTTTTTAGTTTATAGACATAATTTAGGGGTGATGGGCTGACTATGAGGAAGAAGTTAAATTTCTCTTTGTGTTGGAAGTAAAAAGTATCATTAAATGTGAAGATAATTTATTTGAAGCTGATTTGGAATTTTTGGATGGCAGATTGAAAGTTGTCCACAAAATCTTGCTAACGAAATTAATTGACAATATTTATAATAGCATTTGTAATGGACTCAATACACTCTAATTAAAAACAATAATAAAATTATTACATTTACGATTTTGTAAGCAAATTTTTGTAATTATTTTGTGTTCTTACTATTACCCAATTAGTATAGGGGAGAGAGAAAAAGGTTGGTTAAAAAGAAAGTGAAAAAATATTTTAGAAAATTATAAAAGGTGATATGTGATTCTATTTTATAAGCTTCAATTTATTCGAGCAAGTCTTTATTTTTACTCTCTCTATTTTAAAATAAATATAAAAAAAATTAAATTTTCTCTTAATTAAATAGTAAATTTGAAAAATTATTGAACATTCATTTTAGAGATTTATAAAGGTTTACATGCATACTTTCGGAGAGAATAGCCTACTATGTGAATTTTCTTTATTTTTTATTGAAAGATAACTTGAAAAGTATTGATTCGAGTAGAAGTGAAACACTATTTGATGAAAAATCTGTTGTCGGTGGAGATGATAGTTCTTCAAATGCTAAATCTACTACGAATGTTTTGTTTCAGGAAGTATTTCAAAATGTTTAAGTAGTATTCACACTTTGATCTTTCGATTTACTATTCAATACATGCATGGCTATATATAATCGCCGTGCATCGCACAGGTTGTTGCTAGTATATACTAATAGAGAAGAGGTAAGAAGGGAATTTCTATTCCTACTACTTCTTTTTCTTTTCACACTAACTTTATCTCTTTATTCGTGCAGGTGCATAGGGAAATGGTAGATTCATTAATTACTTACCCTATTACTACTTATTTTAATAATTAATTTTTATCCTAATTAATTTTTTTTTTCAGTTTCAAAAAATACAGTTGGATGTATATGAGTTTGACAGTATAAATCTTCACTTTTCATTCTAACTCAATCCTCCTATTAGAAGAACATAAACATAGTATATTACTAGTGATATTCTAAATTACTAAAAATAAAATATAATCTTGAGAAAATGGAGAACTGGAGAGAAGATCAATCGGTTTAATGAGTCAAGTGATAAGGTATTTTTAATTTAATATTTTTTTACATTTATTTATTTATATTTGAAATAGTACATTTTATTTTATTTATTATTACTAATTTAGTTCTTATATGCTTTAACATGTGTTTGTTTAGGAGGATGACAAACTATCTCAAGGTGATAAAAATGAAAATGAGAATGAATCGGATGTCAATGACACATGCAAATTTTCTATCGATACGGTATAATATTTATCTCGATTAATATATATTTGAGTTATATAAATGTTTCTATTCTCAAAATATATTTTATGCGAATAATACTCGATATATATTTATCTCATATAATATATATATATATATATATATATATATATATATATATATATATATATATATATATATATATATACACACACACACATATGTTTATAAAATGACTAAGACTATATTGTTGTTACTTCTTTGGTCCAAAAATGATTATTGTTTTTAAGCAAAATTAAAAATTGTGTATTTTTAAACGGAACAACAATTAGTCTTATATATGTATACAAACAGACTTTCTAGTAGAGATCTTTAAAATATAGTTGAACACTAACAATAGACCAAATATAATATTATTTTTATAAAAAAATAATATTAATTATTTATTTTGGGACCAAAAAAATAGTAATATGTTAATTAATGTAAATAAATAATACATACATATAATATTTAAATAAAATTATCTATCTTCGCCACTGTGGTATCAACATGTTGTTATTGCATCCGGACACATTAATAATAATCATTAAGTCAAAGTAACATTGACATTAGGATACCCGATGCCGACTCTCACGCCCCAATGAATTCATTTCAAATATAATAGTATAATAGTTTTATTTAACTAAAAGACGTTTTTTCTTAAGCGAGTGTAAAACAAATTTTTTTTTTGAAATTTTGTTTTAACTTAATTAACAAAAAATCAAATAAAAATTTAAGTTAAAATATACAATTATCTTAAACCAAATTTTGAATTAAAAATATTTATTGTGAACAAGTTTAGCAAATCAAAGTATGTCATTTTACATACTTTATTACTACTCGTATGTATACATACCCATTTAATTTGAGAATCTAATGTCTTTTTAAATACTTTATCCTCTCGTCTCATAGAAATATCATATTTAATTTGTCAATATTTTAAAATAATATTATGTTTATTTATTTATATATGACTTGCACAATAGTAAAATTGTACTTTATTTTCATTTTTTAAAATGCAATATTTATTTTATAACAAATTTAAAAAGAAAGTGCAATATTTATTATAAAAATTTTGAGATTAAAACAACATTACATTTTTATTAAAATTACAAATAAATAAATTTATGTAACTTGTAAAATTATAAAAATAGCAAAATATAATGGAGGAAGAAAAAAATGGTGAAACATTGAAATTTAAGGCCTATTAATAAACATAGGTGAATTATTTGGGTAATAGTAAGGACACAAAATAATTGGGTAATAGTAAGGACACAAAATAATTACAAAAAAATTGCTTACAATTACAAAATCGTAAATGTAATAATTTTATTATTGTTTTTAATTAGAGTGTATTGAGTCCATTACAAATGCTATCATAAATATTGTCAATTAATTTCGTTAGCAAGATTTTGTGGACAACTTTCAATCTGTCATCCAAAAATTTCAAATCAGCTTCAAATAAATTATCTTCACATTTAATGGTACTTTTTACTTTCAACAACAACAACAAAGCCTTAGTCCCAAAATAATTTGGGGTCGGCTAACATGAATCCTCATATGTCATCGTGAAAAAATAAATAAATAAAAATAATAATAATAATAAATAAATAAATAAATAAAATAAAAATAATAATAATAAAAAAAAATCAACCCCCACATGGATTTTTGCCCTCCACTCCGGCCTCTTCAAATCCATACTTTCATCCACTCCAAGTAAACTCATATCATTTTCAATTACTCTAATCCAAGTTTGTTTGGGTCTTTCCCTACCCCTCGCCATTTTATCATTTCTCCACTGTTTCGGCCTCCTAACCGGTGCATCACTCGGTCTCCTTCTCACATGTCCAAACCACCTTAGACGATTTTCCCTCCTTTTATCCTCAATGGGCGCAACTCCTACTTTACCTCTGATCACCTCATTCCCCAATCGATCCTTTCTTGTATGACCGCACATCCATCGAAGCATACGCATCTCCGCCACATTCATCTTATGCATGTGACACTGTTTCACAGCCCAACATTCGGTGCCGTAAAGCAATACCGGCCTAATTGCCGTGCGGTAGAATTTTCCCTTTAATCTATTGGGCATGCCGCGATCACATAGAAACCCTGTGGCACTCTTCCACTTCAACCAACCTGCTCTAATCCTATGAGCCACATCTCCATCTAATTCTCCATCCTTTTGGATAATGGATCCAAGATAGCGAAAAAACTCAGAAGCTTGGATAATATTTCCATCAAATGTGACCGCCCCTGCCTCCCTACTTCCAACTCTGCTAAACTTACACTCCAAATATTCAGTCTTGCTTCTGCTTAATCGAAAACCTCGAGATTCCAAAGTGTGTCTCCACAACTCCAATTTACTTTCAACACCCTCTCTTGTCTCATCAATCAGCACAATATCATCTGCGAACAGCATACACTTTGGTATATCATCTTGAACTGACCTCGTCAGTTCGTCCATTATCAAAGCAAAAAGAAAGGGGCTAAGTGCGGAACCTTGATGCACTCCAATCTTTATAGAAAACTCTTCAGTCTTCCCAACACTAGTCTGTACACAAGTACTAACTCCATTACCCCTAAATTATGTCTATAAACTAAAAAATAGAGTCAAGGCTGCATTCCCCCATTTAGTTTTCTCGATTTATCGATTTTCAAATTAAAAAGATCACTTTTTATTTTAAAATATTATTTATATTAGTAACCATTTACAAAAATTAATGCACCATTTTAAAAATTATTATTCTATATTTAAATTTTATTTAATTTTATGATAACAAAACATTGAATGAAGTTACAAAATAAAAAAACGAAATACTCTATTTCTATAAAAAAAAAAAAAAGTCATCATAAATTAAAAAATAATGATCAAGTAATAAAGATTTTATTTTTTAAATAAAGTAGCTAAAAATCGTTAAAAAGAAAAACACAAAACAAAGTAGCTAAGTTTAAAGAATAAAAAAGTAGCTTTCAATTTTAAGCCTAGAAATTTGTCAATTTTCAGAAATAAGTTCGTTGAATGAAATTTATAATTTTCAAAGCAAGAAGGTTTTGATTAAAAAAAAATGTGAAGAAAAATCTTTTGATAATATTAGAAATAGTTTTTTATTTCTTGAAAAATAATATTAGAAAACAGTTAAGACAGACACTTATCACCATTTTAGTTGTATGACTTTTATTGAAAAGAACAGTTATCTCCTTACTTTTTTTTTATTAATTAAATTATCTTCTTGCTTCAAACAAATAAATAAATGAATAAATTCCAATCATCATATTTGCTTAAATTTGAAATCCTGAACATTTTTTTTTACTTTTTCAATCATTCATATTTATTTTTTGAAAGTAAAATTCCATATAATTTTTTTTTTGAAAAAAGAAATGATTATTATTTATAGTAGTAGCGGTATTTTTTTAAAAGCAAAATGAGATTTTCAACTATTAAGCCTAATAATCCGGATCTATAAACCTACAAACATGCATTAATAATAATTACTAAATAACATAATGAATTTAATTTTTTTAAAAAAAATACACAATTTTTGCCTTCAAAACTTCCCTTACCCTCCCTCGGCCCTCCCTATAGTCCTATATTATCTCCACATTCTTCAATTTTTTTTTAAATAAAATCTTCTTCCTTTTTTGACAAAAGTAAAATTAAAAAAATGTCTAACTAATGATCATCTATCTCGAAAACATAAAAAAGAAGTTATAATCTAAATATATATATTCTTAAATTTTAGACTAAAAGTGAAAAAAATAAATTAAATATCCACATCTAAATTTAAAATTATCGTTAATACAAAAAAAAATGTTATTAATTAATAATTTGAAAAAAAAATTAGTCTAAAATTTAAGAATATATATTTAGATTATAACTATTTAATGAGTTTATTAGACTAAAAATGAGGATTTTTTTTCAATTTTTCTGAATTAAAAACAATAAATTTTAAAGCTCATTAAATAATTATTTTTTAAAGAAATAATTAGAAAACATTCAAATATTGCAACCTAGTCTAGACACCTAGTGTTGATTAATTAATGAAAAAGAAAAAAATTTTGCACATCTCCAAAAGTTTTCAAAGAGTGTGAGTAGTATAAATCATTTATTCACTTTCTCTCCACCCATGTTCCGAAACCATTTGCCAAAATCATTTGTTAAAATCATGTGTTGAATCAATTTCCATTTTAGCCCCTCGATAGTGACATTTTTGGGCTCCAACTTGCCAAATTTAGGAACGACTTTGCTTTAATATATTTATAGATTAACATAGTACTTCAGTAGTCTTCAATAGTAGAATATGACTATCTATTACAATAGTAGAATTATATTTTCCGTTAGTAATGTTCTTCTAATATAGTAACTAATATACTATGCTTATACTATTAGCTAATAGAAGAAAAATGAAAAGTCACACTATCTTAAAACTCATCATGACGTGGCTTCACGAAAACGTAAAATTCCGCAAAACCTTATCCACGTGGCACCTCCATATGCTTCCGGCTTGACTTTTAATATATACTCCCTCCGTCCCCAACCTAGGTGCCTAGTTTGACTTTGCCATGACATTTGACCATACAACTACGAGAAATTGATATATTATAATTAAATTTTAAAACTTTTAATTGTTAGTGTTGTTAGTAATAAATCAATAACAACTTTTAAAATTTCATCAAAATGTTCTAATTTCTCGTAGTTGTATGGTCAAATGTCATGCCAAAGTCAAACTAGGCACCTAGATTGGGGACGGAGGAAGTATATAGACTAGTGGCTAATCCGTGCTCCGCAAGGAAAATTAATTTGCCATTTTTATATTACTTATTTTATGTTTTTATTTGATAAAGTAGCTTGACATTTTTTTGGTAATACAAATATATTTTATATCAATCAAAATATTTACATTTATAAATTCAGGAGATTTTTTTTTTAGCATTTGTTGTATATAGTTTGTACTTATTATGACAATTGAAATTTGAATAATAACAATGAATTATTATTGTAATTAGTTAACTTCTAATTTTATAGATGATTGAATTAATAATATTAAATATCTTTGATAATTAATAATTTTACACTATATACACATATTATGATTAGTAAATATAATTAGAAAGTTATATAAGAATAGTGATCTTGTATAGTAAGTTTAATACCTAATATTTACCAAATACGGAGTATAGTAACTATTAAATTAAATATTAATAGTTACCCTATGTATAGTAACTAATATTGAAGCATTATCTAAGATATTCTAATATATTAAAAATTAATGTTTCTAATTAATGTTATATTTAATTAATAATATTAGCTTATATTAAACTAAATGATAATAATTACCCTATATAATTAATATTATGATTAACTAATACTATTAATAATAATAATAGTTAACATATATTAACTATTTAGTCTTTTTCACTTTCACTCTGCTCTATTAGTTATATGTTTTCTTCTATAATATAAATTCATTATTACATGAGAGTAGATGAAAGTGTATATGACTTAAGTTACTAATCATTAACTATCATTTGTAGAATTTATTATAAAAATGTTTTACATATGTAAACATTTAGATTAATTGTATTTAGTTAGTGGCTCTTTAGATTACATCTTAATATGTGTTGCTTATAACTTATAATATGTCTTTATTACATATTATCTTTTTGCATAGTTATAAGTTATCTACTAAAGTTATTAGTTAATTGCAATAATGTAAATAGTTGCATACGAATGAAAAGGCATATGACATGGAAGCTTGAGAAATTAGATAAAGTCATTTGGATTTTATGTGTCATCACTAGATTTAGTCTACTTTAAAATAATATAGTATAGATTTAGTTTCCACCAATAATTACTTGGTGACTTTTTATATTCCTCATCAATTATCTTTATTTAATTTTTTTTTTAACTCTTTTTACTAATACCTTTGATTATCTCCATTTATCGCTAAATTTGTATTTAGTTTTCATCAATTATTATTTGATAAGATTATTTGACATATTCGTTAAGTTCACCGTGATAGTTATAGTAATTGTTATATTTAACTAATAATATTAGCTTATATTAAACTAAATGAATATAGTTACCCTATATAATTACTATTATGCTTAACTAATACTATTAATAATAATAGTTAATATATATAGTCACTATTATAATTAACTAATAATAGTAATAGTAATAATTAATCTATACAATAACTATTATAATTAACTAATAATAGTAATATTGATAGTTAACCTATATAGTAATTATTATGAATAAATAATATTATTAATAATAATGTTAACTTACATAGTAACTATTATGATTAACAAATACTATTAATATTAATGTTAACCTATATAGCAACTATTATAATTAACTAATACTATTAATAGTAATTGTTAACATATATTAACTATTATGATTAATTAATACTATTAATAGTAATATTTAACATATATAGCAATTATTATAGTTAACTAATACAATTAATAGCATTAGTTAACTTATATCGTAACAATTATAGTTAACTAATACTATTAATAGTAATAGTTAACATATACTCCCTCCGTCCCAATAAGAGGTGCCCAAAACTTTTTGTGCATGCAAATTAAGGAGAGAATATAAAGAGAATAAAATAATGGGAAAGGGATTTGTTAATGAAGATTAAGGGAGTTAAATCCTCATTTTCCCTCCATTCTAATTTCCCACCAAAATTCAAATAACTTACTATGCTGATAATTACAAGGATTACAATCCTTGTGAGATCCAAAAATTGTACTATTCCCTCCATAAAAAAAAAAAAGTTTTCTACATAAACAAGGATTACAATCCTTGTGAAAATTACTAATAAATTTCCCTCCATAATTACAGATAATAAACTTACTGGCCAAACCCATATCCAAAAATTTCCAAAAATTTCCAAACAGCCATCAACAAGCAGCTTTACTGGGCAAACCCATATCCAAAAATTTCCAAGCCATCAACAAGCAGCTTTACTGGCCAAACCCATATCCAAAAATTTTCAAACTCCATATCCAAAAATTCAAGATGTCAGGATGCAACTTACTGGCAAAACCCAACTTGACTCAAGAACAAATGAACAACTTGGGTCAGTTTTTGCTGCAATCTATGGTGAATGGAAAGTTTGCCGCAAGAGGAATCCGTGATCAAGCTGCTTCAAAATTTGGTCTCTCGAGAAGGAGGATCTTCACTTATTGGAGGAAGGTGGTGGAGCAACGGGACCAAGGTAAACCTGTCCATATTCATTCAAACAAAGGAGGAGTATTAAGAAGTAAAAGGGTGAAATTAGATGAAGAAAAAATGAAAGAACTAGACTTTCGTAAGAGAGGAACTATTAGAAATTTAAGTCAAGCTTTGGGTATAAGTAAAAGTACAATTGGGAGATGGAAAAAAATTGGTGTGATCAAGGCTCACACCAATGCAATTAAACCTCAGTTAACATATGAAAACAGAATAGCAAGGCTGATTTTTAGCCTTGAAGCAATCACATTTCATCCATTAAGAGATGAAGTAGTTTTTAATTCCATGCATAATGTTATACACTTAGATGAGAAATGGTTTTACATAACCAAAACATCCGAAAGGTATTACATTTGTCAAGGTGAAGAAGAGCCACATAGGACATGCCAAAGCAAAAGATTCATCACAAAAGTGATGTTTCTTTGTCGTAGCAAGGCCAATTTATGATTGGCTTAGCAATGTTATCTTTGATGGAAAAATTGGTATTTGGCCATTTACTACAAAGGAACCAAAGAAAGAGACACAGCAAGAATAGAGCTGCTGGAACAACAGTCACCAAAGTAATCAACTCAGTCAATAAAGAAGTGACCAAGGCAATGTTGATAACCCAGGTAAGCATCAAAACAGAGACTGTAAAACCAGCAAGAATAGAGCAACAAAGTTCATTTCAGTTTGTTTTTTATTACAGGTTCATTTCAGTTTGTTTTTTATTACAGGTTATTCCAGCAATCAAGTCAAAATGGCCATCAACAAGCAGCAAAAACATCATTATCCAGTGGGATAATGCACCACCACACATAAACAACAATGATGCAGATTTTAGAGCAGCAGCAAGTGATGAAAACTTGAACATACAGTTGCAATTTCAGCCATGTAATTCACCAGACACAAACATCAATGACTTAGGTTGGTTCAACTCATTAGATGCTATGAAATTCCATTCAGGCAGAGAATGTGGATGAGTTGGTCAATGGAGTGCAAGAAGCATTTCAAAGGTTAACTCCATACACACTCAATAAGTTGTTCCTGACTTTGCAATCAACTTTGAGACAGATAATGAGTGTTAGGGGTGCGAACAACTACTCCTTAGAGCATTTGGGAAAGGATTCGTTAGAAAGAAGGGGTCAACTTCCAAAGAACTTGTCAGTTAACAAAGAATTAGTTCAATGTTGCATTAGGTATCTACAACAAGCAGGCCATGCAGCAAAGTTTGAAGGCATGATGAATGAAATGGAACTTGTGCACATGTCTTTAGGCAATGGTTTGTAGAAAAATATCTACTCTCAGAAAAATATCATCATAGAGTAGTTTTTGAAGGGTCACTTTTGTAAAGACAGTTTTTTGTAAAAGTTTACTGTCAATAAATGGTACAAAGTAATGTAGTTTCATTCTCAGATTTTAGAATCATCATAGAAAGACAGTGTCAACAAGTTCAAACATGCATCTCACCAATTCAAACTTCATTGAATCATCATAAAGGCCATGCTACGACCAAAAACAGGCAACCAAAAATAAAATACAAAATACCAAGAATACAAAGAACAAGCAGCCATCAACAAGCAGCCATCAACAAGTTCAAAAATTTCCAAGCCATCAACAAGCAACTTTACTGGCCAAACCCATATCCAAAAATTTCCAAACTCCATATCCAAAAATTCAAGATGTCAGGATGCAACTTACTGGCCAAACCCAACTTGACTCAAGATCAAATGAACAACTTGGTCGGTGGGCGCAAAACAAGTTTGAAGGCATGATGTATGAAATGAATGCAGTTGCAATCTCAGCCTTTAATCATCATAGAATGACAGTGCAAACAAGTTCAACATGCATCTCACCAATTCAAACTTAATTCAAGCACACAATACCAATCGCAGCACACATTAGGTCAAAACCAAGGCAAACAAAGTTCATATCAACAAATTCATTGATGTGAGCAATTAAAGGTAGCAATCACAGATTAGGTCAAGAAGCCATATTCATCATTTCACACATAACATTCACCCAACTCCCAAAATGTACTCAAACAAGCCATATTCATCATTTCAAACACAGAGAATCACAAAGAATGAGAAAGAAGACATAAACTCGCTCCTTAAGCCAAGATTGTATAAGCCGGACGGTCTGAAACCCAACATCAACAAATCCTTTACGTGGGTTTCTACCTTTCGCGTGTAGCTTTGGGGACTATTCCGATCTGTGATGGCATCAAGTTTGCTTGAGAGAGACCACCATGGTTCGTTGAAAACAGAAATGGGAACGGTGCTTCGAGGTGGATTCGTAAGAATTTCCCCAAAAATGTTATGATCTTCTTCTCTTTCCTCCAAGAAATTCGAAGAAATGGGTTCCCCTTGAACCGATTCGCCTTTTTCGCAAGAACTAGGGTTCGTAACTGTTGATGAATCGGTTTCCATGAAGAAAGCAGAAGGATTATGTATGATATCCCTAAAATATCAACCAATTTCTGAGTGAAATCGAGAGAGAGAAATAGAGAGAGAAAGAACTAGGGTTCGTAAGTAAGCAAGACCGATCTAGGTAGTGAGGAAAGAGAGTAGGATTTGGTTGATAAATCGGTATCCATGAGGAAAGGAGAAGGATTAGGATTCGTAAATCCCACAAACATCAACCGATTTCCAGTGAATTCGAGAGAGAGAAAGAATTAGGGTTCGTTCTTCGTAAAGAACGATCTAGATAGTGAGGAGAGAGAGTAAGAGTGAGGAGAGAGATCAGTTTGTTTGTGTAAATGAATTTGTTGGAAAAATAATTTGGGAAAAGATTAATTAGTTTTGGGAAAGGATTAATTATTTTAGGGTTAGGGGTTAGTGATGTTGTATTAGTGTTAATAGTGTGGGTCCCACCATTAAAATATTAATATTTGATGTCCAAAAAGGGAAAGTGAAAGCTATTAGCGGGACACCCAAAATGGCAAAATGGGAAGCTCTTATTGGGACGGAGGGAGTATAGTAACTATTATAGTTAACTAATATAATTAATAGTAATAGTTAACATATATAGTAACTATTATAGTTAACTAATACTATTAATAGTAATAGTTAATATATATAATAACTATTATTATTAATTATTAGTATTAGCTAATAGGAGAATGTCAAGAGTTTTTAAATTTTGAAATGGTGATGATGTAGCTTTTTCAAGAGTAAGAGTTTGCCTAAACATGTCTACGTGACGAATCCTTAAGTCTCCTCACCAACTTTAATATATACTCCCTCCGTCCCACTCCAGTGTGGACTTATTTCCTTTTTGGGACGTCCCACATTAGTGTGAACTGTCGAAAATGGCAAATAATCTTTACTATTTCACCCACTCATTCTCTCTCTTACTTTACTTTTACACTCACAACATTCTCTCTCCTAACTATTCCTCCCACTCATTCTCTCTTCTATTTAATTTTTCATACTCACAAACACCTCCTTCACCTATTTCTCTCTCCTACTTTTTCTTAATTTTCGTGTCCAAAAAATAGGTCCACAGTGGAGTGGGTCGGAGGGAGTATATATATAGATTTGTCAGCACCTCGAAGTTAGAAAATTTGTTTTCTTATCTAAGACTACCCACATTGGTGACTCTCGTGAGAGGGTCAGTGGTAGTCCTAAAAAAAAAAAAAAAAAGTCACCAAAAATGCATGACTCCGGACAGCCAGCCAACCTAGGTTGGCATAAGTTGGGTCACCAAAATGGGACACATGTCACCCTTTTATTGGATGGCATGATTTTATATAAATATATTTTTAAAATTAATATATTTTATATAATTATATAAAATAATAAAATAAAAAATATATCATAATTCATAATTTTTTATATATAATTGTATAGGTAATTATTTGTAATAATTGTACGGGTAATTTTAAAAATATTATTACTAATACATTATTTAAAAAAATAAAATGATAAGTATTTTAGGTAAGTTGGAGTAAAGAAAAATAAATATTTTATTAAAAAGTTGGGTTGGGTTGGATCACTGATGGGAGTGTAATTATATAAGGTTGGGGTTGTGTATATGGAAGTGAGAGAAAATAATAATTCCTCCGTCCCTAAAAAATTGTCTTGTTGTACATTTTGCAATTATTAAGGAAGAGCTTCACCTTCTTGTACCTTAGTAGATTTGTACTAATATTCATGCCTAAATTTAGAAATGGGACATATTTTTTGGGACAAGTCAAAATAACAAATAAGATAATCTTTCAAAGACAAAAGGAGTATTTTATTTGAGATTGAGTTAGAGTTGGATCACTGAACTGAACTGATGGGGATGATGGGGATAGTCTAAGCGTCCTTCCTAAAGTAAATGGTTATGGATCCGTCAACATCTCTGCAATTTCTCTAAATTTCGAATAATAAGCTACAGTAAAAAAAACAAAAAAAACAACCACATTCTCTTCCATATCAAGGAACTTTCAAGAACCAACCAACAACCTCTAGACTACATTGCCTCAAATTGATCATCTAAAAAGCCAAAACAAAACAACAACAAAAAACATAAACATAGACCGATGACACATAACCGAACCAACAGTTGAAAAAAAAAAAAAAATTAGCAGTCACTTAGGTATTCAACTTTAATTCATGATTTTGCTTCTATTAAATTAGTTTATTATTAAATTAGGGGCCAAATTTTATAGAACTGGCCCTGTAACATTGTCTTTAACGATAACATTGTCTTTGACGACGTTGTCTAGCCAACTCAATGTTAGACTATGTCCAATAAGTCAACTATCAAAAAACATTCAACTACCCTAATATCACGACACCTCATCTTCTCTTTCCATCCACTTAATCATTCAACTACTTTCTCAACTATACCCCCCACAATAAGCTAGTTTAGTTTAAAATTCAACTCCTCCCAACTCATCATTCTATACCCCACCACTTTTTATTTTATTTACAATATTTAATTTTATAATTAAAAAAAGAATAAAAATAATAATAATTTATTATTAAAAAATAAATTATTAATATTTTTATTTATAAATTCGAGATTTTTTTTAAAATTTTTTAATTCACAATTAATTAATTTTTTTTCGAAGCAATTAAATAAATACGAGAATATTTTAATTTTAATAAAAATAAGAAAAGTTACAATAAACTTAGCTCGTTCCACAAATGATGAAAATTGAACTCCTTCCAACTCATCATCCTATACCCCATCACTTTTATTTTATATATATTCTTTATTTACATTATTTATTTTTATGATAATTAAAATAATAATAAAAAATATTATCATCTATAATTAAAAACATATTTACATTTAATTAATTTTTTTAATTACAATTAAATAAATACGAGGGTTTTTTTTATTATTGGACTCCATTTCATTAAAAAGATGTTGAAATTTTAAAATAATTGAGAAAATAGGGGTTTTTTTCGGTGTCCAAATCAAATGAAATTTATGTCAAATTATAGAGAAAAATAAAATAAGAATTTTGGCGAAAAAAATAAAAAATGAAAAAATTAATTTACTACCTGATAATGCAGCTCAAATAATTGGGTGAGATATTTAAAAACGAAATTTGTGAGGACCAATTAGGTCTTGACAAGTGGCAAGGCGGGTCTCCCATTTTTTCTTTCAACCGGGTTGGAAACTCTCAACCCTCCCCTTCAACTACCCCCCCTCTCAACCCCTTTATTGCACACATTAAACTAGTTGACTCCCCTTTCAACTCCCTCTCAACCCCTTTATTGGACATGGTCTTATAAGCTAAATATAAGAGTAAGTGGAACACTTGAAGCATTTTTATTGAATAATGAAAATAAAGCCGTATATTTTATAGATAAATTTTTAGATTGAATTTGTGTCATCAATAAAATATAATACTCCCTCCGTTTCAAGAAAAGCTTCTCCATTTTGAAGGGACATGTAAATTAAGAAAAAAGATAAATGGAGAAAGTATTGTGAGTATAAAAGTAAAATAGGAGAGAGAATGAGTGAAGAGAATAGTAAAGTTGATTGATGTTGTGAGTATAAAAGTAAAGTGGGAGAGAAAATTAGTGGGTGAAATAGTAAATTTTTTTTGTCATTTTAAAAAAGATGAAGCTTTTAATGGGACACCCATTTTGACAATTGATGAAGCTTTTCTTTGGGAGGGAGGGGAGTATATTTTTGATGAATATGATGTACTGATTACTGATAGATGTATGGATAATTTACTAGCAAACTACTCCTTCCGTCCCTAAAAATTTGTTTCATTTGACTTTTTAGTTGAACTTTGATCACATGATAATTTAATTATGTTTATAAAATTCTAAAAATTCCTATTGATTCACCATTAATAATATTATCAATGTTGGGTGACTCTTGTGTGAATGGTACGTGTGTTGAAGGGCAGGCAAAGTCGCAACTGGCCGCACATGCGCGCCGGACCGTGCGGCGCGCGACCGCATACGTGAGGCGGGTCAGGGCCGGTTGGCCTGGCTTGTACTTACCGGCGCACGCTGGCCGACGGGCGGGCGCCTCGCGTACTGCCTCAACATGTCGGCCGGGCTTGGTCAGGTTCGCCAGTTTGTGTTTTCTTTTCCCTTGTAATATAAATAGTTCCTTTGTCATGGTTTTTCCGCAACCTTGAATAGAGAGAGATAGAAACTTGCTAGGGATTCACCATTAAGAGATTGTGAGATTGGGTGATTGTTTTTCACCTTGATCATCTCCTTGTACTCTTGATTGATTTAGTGGATTGTTCTCCGTCGCCCGTGGTTTTTTACTCCTCTTATTTTGAGGGGTTTTCCACGTAAATATCTGTGTTCTTTGCTTGTTATTGTTTTCGTATTTCTATTTCATTTGTGTTCATCT
Source organism: Adenophora triphylla var. japonica (assembly GCA_022495995.1). Classification (NCBI taxonomy): domain Eukaryota; kingdom Viridiplantae; phylum Streptophyta; class Magnoliopsida; order Asterales; family Campanulaceae; genus Adenophora; species Adenophora triphylla. Next base: position 59,925 of record JAFEMH010006759.1, on the reverse strand, counting down.
TTGCATAGCAATTATAGGCCATTGTTTCCCAACAATTGGTATCAGAGCTTGGTTTAGAAGGGTCCTATATTGCTTGATTGATTAAAGATGTCTGGGAAGTACGAGATTGAGAAGTTTAATCGCAAGATTAACTTTGGGCTATGGAAAGTAAAGATGCGAGCAATTTTGGTGGGTAAAAATTGCGTCAAGGCTTTGCTTGGGAAGGCAAAGAAACCTGCAAGTCTGACGGATGAACAATTTGATGATATGGATGAAAAGGCTTTATCTCTCTTACAATTGAGCCTCAAATATGAGGTATTGAGAGAGGTTGTAGAAGAGAAGACTGCGGCAGGGCTTTGGCTTAAGCTTGAGCAATTGTACATGACTAAGAGCGTTAGTAACAGGTTGCTACTATTGAAGAAACTCGAGGAGTGTAAACTCAAAGCGGGTGGGTCCTTGGAGGAACATCTTGATGAGTTTGATGGCTTGGTCATGGACTTGAAGAATGTCGATGTCAAAATTGATGATGAGCAATTGGCGGTAAAATTTCTTTGTTCTCTACCGTCGGAATACATGCACTTTCGCGAGACTATTTTGTATGGCAAGGAAGAGATTGATTTTGAAGAGATCAAGTCTGCTTTATTAAGTCGTGAGGTTATCGAAATGCACTTGATTTCCCAAAGTGCTGAATCTCAAGGTGAAGGCTTAATTGCTAAAGGCGGTAAGAAGTCAGGGAAAGGATTGAATTCAAGAAATTCTGGTCAGTCAAATTCAAGTGAATTGCAAAAGAATGTGATATGTCATAGTTGCAAGGAAAAGGGACACATTCGAAAGTATTGCCCTAATCGGAGAGGTTTTAAAAGGGAAGAGGATACAACCGCTAAGGGCAAGGGTGAAGCTGGAGTGGTACATGAAGACACTAGTGATGACAGTGATTGTGATGCTCTTACTGCTTGTGATTTGGGCTCCAAAATTCGTGACAATTGGATTTTGGACTCGGGGTGTTCTTATCATCTTAGTCCTAACAGGGCATGGTTCTGTTCCTATAAAACTATTACTGGTGGATCAGTTTTGATGGGGAACAATGCTGCTTGCAAGGTTGTCGGAATTGGGACTATTATGATTAAGATGTTCGATGGGGTAGTCAGAAAGTTGCCTGACGTCAAGACGTTCCTGATTTGAAGAAAAACCTGATTTCCTTAGGTACCTTGGATAGTCTTGGATATAGCTGCACCATTGCTAATGGTGAACTATTGGCTACTAAAGGTGAATTGGTTGCACTGAAGGGAAAGAAGGTGGGAACATTGTATGAACTTCTTGGGTCTACGGTTGTTGGGGATGTGTCTGTTGCAAAGGGATCTATGGTGAGGCGGAGACTACTCACTGTGTAGCACGTAGATTGGGTCACATCGGCTTGAAGGGAATGATCGAACTTTCGAAGCGCGGCTTATTGGATGGACGAAGACGGGGCCTATGGAATTACGTGAGCCTTTGCGTGCTTGGAAAACAAACAAAGGCAAGCTTCGGACAGGGAGTACACACGTCTAAAGGTATTCTTGATTATATTCATTCTGATTTGTGGGGTCCTGCTAGAAAATTATCTAAGGGTGGTTCTCGTTACTTGTTGACTTTTGTTGATGATTATTCACGAAAAGTGGTTGTCTATTTCTTAAAACATAAGAATGATGTGCTTTTGAATCTTAAGCAGTGGAAAACCTTAGTTGAGAAACAGACAGGTAGACCTATAAAGAAACTGAGAACAGATAATGGCCTTGAGTTTGTCGAAAAGGAGATTACTGAATTTTGCAAAAATGAAGGTATTGGTCGACATAGAACTTGTGTTGGGAAACCACAACAGAACGGTGTTGCTGAAAGAATGAATCGCACTTTGTTAGAAAGGGCTCGGTGTTTGTTGTCACAAGCAGGTTTGGGTAAAGAATTTTGGGCAGAGGCGATTAGTATGACTGCTTACTTGGCTAATCGTTCTCCAAATTCTAGTATTGGGATGAAGACTCCGGTGGAGATGTGGTCTGGCTCTCCAGGAGATTACTCAAGGTTGCGTATCTTTGGGTGCCCCGCATATGCTTATGTCAACAATGGAAACAAATTGGAGCCAAGAGCCAAAAAGTGTGTCTTTGTTGGCTATACTACTGGAGTGAAGGGATTTCGGTTATGGGACCCGGTTGCATCTAAGTTCCTGACGAGTAGAGATGTCACATTTAATGAGTCTCTACTTCTCCATGAGAAAGGTGGTTCTGCAGAACAGACACAGAAGCAGGTGGAGCTAGATGGAGATGATAGGGTGGAACTTGACTTAGATGCGGATAACTTGTCTGATGAAGCACCTCCTACTGATGTTTCAGTTCAGGAGGAAGAGACTACGGTGCAGGTGGAGACTACCAGTGATCGTGGTAGGGGTAAGAGGGATAAAAGACCTCCTATTAGATATGGGTTTGAGGAGATGGTGGCTTATGCACTGTCCGTTGCTGAAACTGTTGATGTGCATGAACCATTCTCCTACAAGGAAGCTATGTCTTGTGAAGATTCTGCAAAGTGGTCAGTTGCTATGGAAGAAGAGATGGTATCTCTTGCGAAGAATCAGACATGGGAACTTGTGAGGCCTCCACCAAAAAAGAAGTTAGTCAGCTGCAAGTGGGTCTACAAGTTCAAGGAAGCTCTGGGGATTGAGGAAGCAAGGTATAAAGCAAGGTTAGTTGCTCGTGGCTTCACTCAAGTCGAAGGAATAGACTACAATGAGATATTTTCACCGGTTGTTAGACACACATCTATTCGTACCTTGTTAAGCATTGTGGCAATGAAGGATCTTGAGCTTGAGCAGTTAGATGTGAAAACAGCGTTTTTACATGGGGAACTTGAGGAGGAGATCTACATGCGCCAACCTGAAGGGTTTGTGGTCGAAGGAAAGGAGGATCATGTCTGTCTGTTGAAAAGATCCTTGTATGGCTTGAAGCAGTCACCTCGACAATGGTATAAAAGGTTTGACACTTTTATGGTAACCCATGGTTTTGCTAGGAGTGATTTTGATAGTTGTGTCTACTTGAAGGGTTGTAGTGATGGCTCATTAATTTATCTTGTGTTATATGTCGATGATATGCTTGTAGCTGCAAAAGATATTAATGATGTCAACCAGGTGAAATTGATGTTGAAAGGGGAGTTTGAGATGAAAGATCTAGGTGTTGCGAGGAAGATTCTTGGCATGGAAATTGAACGAGATCGGAAAAAGGGACTACTTTACTTGTCGCAAGGAAAGTATGTACAGAGGGTCTTGGAGCGGTTCAACATGAAGGATGCCAAATCTGTGAGTACACCTCTAGCTTCTCACTTTCGGTTGTCTTCTTTAGATTGTCCCAAGTCTAAAGATGAGGAAGATTATATGTCACGTGTTCCGTATTCGAATGCTGTGGGGTGCATTATGTATGCTATGGTTTGCACTCGGCCTGATATTGCTCAAGCAGTGAGCGTAGTGAGTCGATACATGGGGAATCCAGGTAAAGAGCATTGGAATGCTGTCAAATGGATTCTTAGATACTTGTGTGGTGCTCCGGATTTATGCATTGTCTATGGTAGGAATCGTGATGGTTTTGTTGGGCATGTTGATTCAGATTGGGGTGGTAATCTTGATGACAGAAAGTCTACAACGGGGTATGTGTTTTGTCTTGGTGGTTTCGCTATTAGTTGGAAATCCGGACTGCAGGAAGTCACAGCGTTGTCTACTGCTGAGGCTGAGTATATGGCTATAACAGAGGCTGTAAAGGAAGCCAAATGGCTTGGTGGCTTGGTTCGTGAACTTGGTATGGTTCAAGGTGCTCCTGAGGTTTTCAGTGATAGCCAAAGCGCTATTTGTTTGGCGAAGAATCAGAATTCTTTCCATAGGAGAACGAAGCACATTGATATTAAGTATCACTTTGTGAGGACTTCAATTGCAAGTGGTGAGATCACTCTGAAGAAAGTTGATACAGTTGACAACCCGGCGGATATGTTGACAAAGTCTTTGCAGATTGCTAAGTTCAAGCATTGCTTGGACTTAGTGGGTGTTACTAGTTATTGATGCCCTTCGGGGCGTGGCGGCGGAGATAGAGATATTCTCTTGGAGATAGCTTGTTTCGGGATTGATCGTCAAGGTGGAGAATTGTTGGGTGACTCTCAATTATTGACAAGGGAGAATGGCATGTCCTGGCAAAAGGGTTTTGCGGTTTGACTGTGGCTGTGTGGTTTGGCTGTGCGGCTGACCGCATGTGCGGCTGACCGCATGTGCGGCTGACCGCATGTGTGGGTTGGCTGGGCCGGGCCTTGGGCCTTGCGGCTGACCGCATGTGTGGGTTGGCTGGGCCGGGCCTTTGGCCTCGCGCCGTCTTGCTGACGGGCTGGGCTTGGTCTAGGGTTCAGTTTGTGTTTTCTTTTCCCTTGTAATATAAATAGTTCCTTTGTCATGGTTTTTCCGCAACCTTGAATAGAGAGAGATAGAAACTTGCTATGGATTCACCATTAAGAGATTGTGAGATTGGGTGATTGTTTTTCACCTTGATCATCTCCTTGTACTCTTGATTGATTTAGTGGATTGTTCTCCGTCGCCCGTGATTTTTTACTCCTCTTGTTTTGAGGAATTTTTCACGTAAATTTATGTGTTCTTTGCTTGTTATTGTTTTCGTATTTCTATTTCATTTGTGTTCATCTTTGCATAGCAATTATAGGCCATTGTTTCTCAACAATCAACAACAACTTTTAGAATTTTATGAATATGATTAATCTCTCATAAATTTATGATCAAAATTTAATAAAAAAGTCAAATGGAATAAACTTTTAAAAACAGAGGGAGTATCATTCAATATAGGCATTGCACACACTTTACTTTCAAAGATCCAACCAACAACCATTAGGTCATTTACTAAAACAAACCACCTGACAAAGACAAGGACATTTACGTCATTATAACCATAACTAACCAAGACAATACCTCTACATCCACCGCCACTTTTAGAGCATGCCCAATTTCGCTTAGTGAAATTGGTACTTGAACAAATTTTTGCTCACAAAAATTTATATTTTGCAATAGTAAGCAAAATTTTTGCTTAAAATATTTTTATAATTAATAAAAAAATATTATTTTAATTTATAAATTAGTGATATACAGCAACAACAACAATAACAAAGCCTTAGTCCCAAAATAATTTGGGGTCGGCTAACATGAATCATCATATGTCATCTTGTGAAAAGGTTGTTGGAAAAAAAAAATAATAATAATAATAATATAATAATAAAAAAATAAAAATAAAAAAATAAAAAAATAAAAAATAAAAAAATATAAAAAATAAAAATAATCAGCCCCCCACATGGATTTTTGCCCTCCATTCCGGCCTCTTCAACATCATACTTTCATCCACTCCAAGTAAACTCATATCATTTTCAATCACTCTAATTCAAGTTTGTTTGGGTCTTCCCCTACCTCTCGCCATTTTATCATTTCTCCACTGTTTTGGCCTCCTAACCGGTGCATCACTCGGTCTCCTTCTCACATGTCCAAACCACTTCAGACGATTTTCCCTCATTTTATTCTCAATGGGCGCAACTCCTACTTTATCTCTGATCACCTCATTCCCCAATCGATCCTTTCTTGTATGACCGCACATCCATCGAAGCATACGCATCTCCGCCACATTCATCTTATGCACGTGACACTGTTTCACGGCCCAACATTCGGTGCTGTAAAGCAATGCCGGCCTAATTGCCGTGCGGTAGAATTTTCCCTTTAATCTATTGGGCATGCCGCGATCACATAGAAATCCTGTGGCACTCCCACTTCAACCAACCTGCTTTAATCCTATGAGCATCATCACCATCTAATTCTCCATCCTTTTGGATAATGGATCCAAGATAGCGAAAAAACTCAGAAGCTTGGACAATCTTTCCATCAAATGTGATCGCCCCTGCCTCCCTACTTCCAACTCTGCTAAACTTACACTCCAAATATTCAGTCTTGCTTCGCAGTCGAAAACCTCGAGATTCCAAAGTGTGTCTCCACAACTCCAATTTACTTTCAACACCCTCTCTTGTCTCATCAATCAACACAATATCATCTACGAACAACATACACCTTGGTATATCATCTTGGACTGACCTCGTCAATTCGTCCATTATCAAAGCAAAAAGAAAGGGGCTAAGTGCGGAACCTTGATGCACTCCAATCTTTATAGGGATCTCTTCAGTCTTCCCAACACTAGTCTGTACACAAGTACTAACTCCATTATACATGTCCTTGATAATATCAATATATTTCTTTGAAACACCCTTCTTTGTTAATGCCCACCAAAGTACCTCTCTTGGCACTTTATCATACACCTTCTCCAAATCAATGAAAACCATATGCAAATCTTTCTTTTGATCTCGATATTTCTTCATGGTTTGTCTCATAAGATATATTGCCTTCATAGTCGATCTTCCCGGCATAAACCCAAATTGGTTATCCGAAATATTCACAATTTTTCTCAGTCTTTGTGCAATCACTCTTTCCCAAAGTTTCATAGTATGGCTCATTAGTTTGATCCCCCGATAGTTGGCACACTCTTGGACATCACCTTTGTTCTTATACAAAGGGATCAGAGTACTCTTCCGCCACTCCAATGGCATTGTGTTAATTCTCCATATCTTGTTAAATAGCTTTGTTAACCAATCTATTCCCCTCTCCCCGAAACATCTCCAAACCTCAATTGGTATACCATCCGGTCCTACAGCTTTCTTCAATCTCATCTTTTTCATTGCCATTTCCACTTCACTCTTTTGAATTCTCCGCATAAAATCTCGATTAACCATACTCGAAGAGATATTTAAATCTCCAGAACTCACTAGCATCATCATAGTTTATATATCGATCACGTTCATCTTCAACAATCATATTATGCAGTATGATTCAAGTTGTCATTATCTTATCAAGAACTATCTCACTTCAGGCAAGTGACGGTTTACGAAGTATTGCAAACCGAGCTTAAAGCACCCCAAAGGCACGCTCTACGTCTTTTCTGCATGCCTCTTGTCCTTTTGCAAATAATTTGTCTTTGTCTTCTGTGGGGAGGGGAATTGAATTGATGAATGTAGTCTATTGAACGGTCTCTGCATCATCACTTCCCGTTGTCGCGTAACCTCACATCTCGTTAATCTTGAACCTTTTGTCACTACCTCCACTATCATTGTCACTCTCCACACGAATGAGACGAGATGCCTCAGCCTTTTTCTTTCAACTACCCAAGGTGGTTATCTGAATACGCGGCTCCCATTTGAGATAATTTTTCAGCATAAACCACACATGCTCATCTTTAAAATGTTTGCTTTCATGATTTTCATACAATTGTTTAGTCTCACGTCTTGTTCATTGTGTCCACTATCCTTTCGTCTAGTTGCTTCATCGTACATCGCAACAAATAAGTTTAATGATTTCGCCATCCTACCCCATCGAGCTCGAAGCATAGATAAAGTCCTTTTACCAAATTTTGATGGCTTTTGTTGCTGCGCCGTATTGTACCTTGCCTTTACAGTACCCCACAACTTCTCATAATTTTGATTGGTACTTATTATTGCATCAGTGCTTGTATTCATGTAATCACTTACGAGAGCTTCACCTTCTTCAAATTTCCAACTAATGGTTTCTTTTTCTTTTTTGGAGCTCATTTTCACCTTTCTGGTACAACCTCTTCTTCTTCGCCTCCTTCATCTTCCTCTTGTGTTTCTGGAACAAATTCAGTGTTCTGCGACTCAGGAGTGAAGCTTTGTAATGGCATCGAGCCATAAGATGTTTGAGTGTTTAGCGGAGAATTAAAACCACGTGGTGAGTTTTGGGAGAAGTTGATAGGATTTGAGCTTTGGAGTAGTTTTGGAAGTTGTTTTGACGGTAATTGCTTGTGAAATTTGGATCAGTAACCAGCATTTCTTCGAGCCAATCTTAATTAGAATCATATCCGAAATTGTTTTCGTAATTATCCATAATCAAAAACTCAAAAAAAAAAATTAACTTAAGCTTAAAGAGAGAAAGTAGGAAAAAAGAGATGTGAATAACCTATACAATATTAGGCTCTATTTATAGGCGAAAAAAATTATATTTTTTTTGATATATTGCATAAACGACGTTGTTTGGGGTAAATCAAAATTAAAAAATAAACTATTAATCTGTTTTGGATTCGCACACATTTTCGCTCACGATTTCGCTCAAACTTTGAGCGAAACAGTTTCGCTTATGGGTCTGATCAAAAATTTGCTCACCATTGCAGCAACTGAGCGAATTTTTGGCTCACCATTTCACATGGTCTTAGAATTTGGGACCGTTGGATTGCATTTCCTTAAAATTTTAATCGGTTGATCATATTTTATTAATGATAATATAGTCATTTGAACCCGTTCATGTTCAACAGGGAAATGAATTTTTAGAGATTGAATCCAAATCAATTAAGCAATCCACAATTGTTTGTATTTCTTTCGTCTGATTTCAGATTTTTTTTTTGCTATTTTTTCATGCATGTCTCACTTAAATCAAATTATCCAAATGACAAAGAATCATTATTATTTCCTCCCACTTATTCTTTCTTTTATTTTACTTTTATACTCACAAAATCAGTAAATTTAGTATTTCTCTCACTCATTCTCTTTTGTATTTTACTTTTAATACTCAAAACACCTTTCTCATACTTTTTTTTTCAATCATCATGTCCAAAAATTTGATTCAATTTGAAATGAAACATAAAAGTATATAATATTTAAAGATAATATTAGGTGCACAAAATATAATTACAAAAAATTGGATACAAAATTACACATTAATGATACAACAGATCATCATTAATATAACAATAGGTTGTAATCCATCTATTATAACATGAAACCAAGAACAAACAACTTCAAGCTATGGTATCCAGCTAACACTCTACGATGTGATGATGAGATATAGCGTTATTAGTTCGTAAGAAAAGTGTATTGAACAATGTAATCTCAAATAGCTAAGATTATATTACTTTTTAACGTAAGAAGTTGCCTAGTATATATAGTGGTGTTATAGGATCATTATGAATCCCTAATATCGTGGAGATATTGTTGGCGTAACTGTCTATCTGTCTCCGATAATGTAGAAGGCGGTTACAAATATCGATGTGTATGGACGCACGTGTTAGTTGGTCGAGGTCGCCTGTATGATCAAGGGTGACCTGAATTCGTGCCTTGGCTAGGCAGAGATTGCACAACTATGAAATCGTATATCGGACGAACCTAGGTCAGGACCAATGAAGGTCGGACAATTAGCTTGGTCGACTGATTTCCACTGATGGGCCGATAGAATTGGGGCTGCTTAGTAGGCCCACTTTGGCTGACATATCTTTGGGTTGAGATGGACCTTGGGTTAGTCCGTTAGGCCTGGCACATTACTTATTCCATTTAATGGCCCTCAACTTTTTGAGTTGACTTGTCGAGCAAGAAGTTATAGAAAATTTTAGGGATGACTTGTTATGGGGCGTCAATCGTAGGTCGACTCGCTGACTGTAGGTCGCTCTCGACAATTGACTTTTGGGGGTTGGATGAGCTGTCTTTAATGCAACGTAATATCCGCCATAATGGGACAGTTTCTGGCGATTGGACAGCCGCATTAGGAACCGGCGTTACTCTTCGGTTTCTGACAGTGGAACGGTTTTGTCCCCCCAAAACATTCCAATTCAGGTAAGGAAAAGGAGGTATAAAAGGAGAAACTCACTCCTTTCCAACCTTTACAATCTTCAAGTTCTCATAAACCCAGCAAAAGCAAAGGCAAGGAAACTCTTCTCCGGTGTTAACAAACTTTTCTTTGTTTCACTGTTGCATTATACCTCTCCAAAATCATCAAGGTACCCTTTAGTTTCTCAGTTCTAGGTTTAATTTTGAAGTTTCCTTTTTTCCCCCAAGGCTAGGACCTTCGACTTTGAGTTAGGGGTTAGGTATGGGTATAACTGTGTGAACCTCAGGATTTATAAGAGGTTGGAGGGTCCATAGAAGGAGTTGACCTTAGCTGAGTGTATCACCATCTTAGATATGTGGAGTCTGTTTTATAGCGAGTTAACCTTTACAATCTTCAAGTTCTCATAAACCCAGCAAAAGCAAAGGCAAGGAAACTTTTCTCCGGTGTTAACAAACTTTTCTTTGTTTCACTGTTGCATTATACCTCTCCAAAATCATCAAGGTACCCTTTAGTTTCTCAGTTCTAGGTTTAATTTTGAAGTTTCCTTTTTTCCCCCAAGGCTAGGACCTTCGACTTTGAGTTAGGGGTTAGGTATGGGTATAACTGTGTGAACCTCAGGATTTATAAGAGGTTGGAGGGTCCATAGAAGGAGTTGACCTTAGCTGAGTGTATCACCATCTTAGATATGTGGAGTCTGTTTTATAGCGAGATAGCGTTCCCAGCAGGTGAGAGTATGGGGGATTTGGAGGCGGACGATCTACGAATTATCCATTTCCGTCTCTTCAATAAGTTGATTGACCATCTTATTATCTTCTATATCAAGTCCAACAAATCGCCCTTTCCTCGTGAGAGATTCGCTTTCATAGGGGAATCTAGGTCGCCATTGGATAGTTCAGAATTTTCTTCTACTAAGTCTGATTCCCTTGTTTCCGTGTCTTCTGTAGATATGGCTGCTAACGATCAACAATTCTCGGGCTCTACATCGTCGAGCTCCTCCTTTGGTAACATTGTTGATAAATTTTGCTTGAAGGTAGTGACAGGTCGGAATGAGAGGGGGTATGTGGCCCCCAAGCCGGCTAATGGAAGGAAAAATGATGATTCCTGTATTCAGATACTTCACAACCATTTCGAGGTACCACGAGCTGACTTCCAGCTGACCCATTTCACAATCTTGGTCACATTGGGGCTTGAGCACGACCAAAGTAGATTTCTACTATGGTCAATTTGAAGCAGGCTTGAGACTTCCTCTTGACCCTTTCATGTGTGAGTTTTTGGAGTGCATGGTTGCGGTACCCATGCAGCTAGGTGCCATTACTGTTAAAGTGTTTGTGTGTTTTGCTATGATCTGCTGGTTTGTGGGGTTCGAACCGTCTATGTTCGTGTTTAGTAAATTCTTCAAGGTAGTGATAAATGATAAGGCCTTTGGGATCAGCACCCCAAATAAGGCGAAGACCCCCAAACTATTTGTTAATTTGCCCGACAAGGTGTCGGAGTAGAATATCCACATGATTTTGATCTAGAGTAGGAAGGGATGGGAGTTCCCCTTGCCTGAGGAGGAATTTGAGTCAATGAAGGAGGAAGAATATTTGGTCCCAGAGTAGAGCGAAGAGCTTACTCGTAGGTTGACATTGGTTGCTCGGAGGAGGACTGTGAGCTGGGTCACCTTGGGGGTCGGACAAGGACTTTTTCATCCAGGCTGGGATGATGTTGGGTAGAGATGGAGAAGTGGATCCCATGATCCCCATCATTAGGAGTCTTAGGCACCAAGATTGGGTAATTTATGAGAGGGAAAGGTTTGAGACCCAGTGTCACTATCACAATGAGAAACCAGGCAAAGGAGCCTCTTCCACTATGGCGGTTGAGTATTTATCTTACTTTCTGTAATGTTTTAACTCTTTTATCACTTATCTGTATGCTAACTTTCTTTTCTTTATTGGTTATGCAGTTCTCACTGCTGAACAGGAAGCTCAAATGGATCGCATATGGGAGATAGGAGGAGGAGCAGAAAAGAGCATGGTAGGGCCAATGCTCGGGCCAGTAAGGAGAAGGAGGCAATGGATAGGAACAATCTGCTCCCAAAAGAAGGAGTGAGGATGGTCCCCATTGATGGGTCAGGTCAGGTGGAGCCCATAGAGCAGCTGGTGTAGGTTGAGGTGTTTGGAGGAGAAAGGGAGAGTGAGAGGCAGATGGAGCAGGAGTCGGGCTCCGAGCCAAGGCAGGGGTCGACGAGACTGGATCCCCATAATATTTTTTACTTGGAGCTCGAAGTTGAGGAGCTCGAGGAAATTGAAGTCGACCCTCCACTTGGCCGGCTTAGGAAAAGATCCTGTGCCGAGCTGGAGCATGAGCGGGCTGGAACCTCCTGGGTAGCGGGCTCTACCTCTAGCTATCCTTCCCAACCAATTCCTTCCAACAGGAGCGCGGATGAAGTGCAGACTATGGTGGAGAAGCTCAGTGACGTCCCTCCCCTTTCTGGTATCAATTCACTAAGCCGCCAGTATACAAAAATGGGACTGGACAGGTCATTGTGAGGAGGACCGCTGATAGGGATCTGCGCCCGACTAGGGAAAGAAGGGCTTACCTTTGAAGAGTTCAACGACTGGTCTGGTCTCCTGGACTTTGAGGTACTAGTTACACTCTTCTCATACTTTTTCATTTAGTTTCATCGATGGTGTTTCGATCGTCATTGTCTTGATTGTCCTCATTTTATCTTGCAGTCTCTAGCCTTGGCTGAGCAAGCTAAGTGTAGCTTGAGGGTTGCACTGGAAAAGGAGCAGATCACCTGCCAACTACTCAAGGAAGGCAAGTGAGGCGGCTGAGCTAAGGCAGAAACTAAGGGATGCTGACTCCCAATGCCAGGCTCACCAAGCAGCCCACTTTAATGCTGAGAGGGAGAGAGATAAAGCTTTAGCCGCACTTAATTTAGCCATGTAGCAGCTCACTCCTCTATAGGATGAGGTGGATTCTTGGGCCCCCATAAAAGCTGCTTTGGAGGAAGAGGTAACTCTGGTATTAACTGAAACCACGAACAAACGATTTGTCATGATGGTATACGGTTAATACCCTCCGGCGTGATGATGAGATATAGCGTTATGAGTTCGTAAGAAAACTGTATTGAACGTCGTAATCTCAAATATATAAGATGCCATTGCCTTTTAACATAGGAGCTAAGATCATGGAGATGTTGTTAGTGTAACTGTCTCCGAGAATGTAGGAGGCGGTTACAAATATCGACGTGGATGGACCCACGTGTTGGTTGGTCGAGGTCGTTTGGATGATCAAGGGCGACCTGAATTCGTGCCTTGGATAGGCAGATATTGCACAAGCAGGGGATCGTATGTCGGACGAATCTAGGTCGTGATCAAGAAAGGTCCGACAATGAGCTTGATCGACTGATCTACACTGATGGGCCGATAGAATTGGGACTGCTTGGAAGGCCCACTTCGGCTGACATATTTTTGGGTCGAGATAGACCTTGGGTTATTACGTTGGATCATGACCATCACTTTAATTTAATTCCATTCACACATCATGATTTCACTAATGTTTTTATTAAAATGTGTGATATATCCACAATCAATACAATTAAATAAGGTCTCCTGGCACATCCATTCAGTTATTGTTCCTATCCTGGGTTTCAGGGTCCTTAGGAGTCCCCCGGGCACATCCATTCAGTTAAGGAAGCAGCATTGTTGGGCTTGCAATCTCAGTGTGGGGAGTTCAACTACCGCGTTGTAGGAGGGCTCCCTTGGGGCCAGGAGTATAAGGGGTGCTGCCATCCTGACTGATTTGGGCATATCCGCGATTTACCTCCGCTAGGACACTGTGGGGCCGGTAGCTAGTGGTTCAGGAATAACCCGGCGAAGCTGGGGAACCTGGGTAACCAAAAAAAATAAAAAATAAAATAAGGTCTCCTGGCTTTGTGGTATGCTAACCGGCCTTCCTGTCGGGAGGTCATGGGTTCGATTCCCCGTGGGGGATCTTTGTGAAAATATTTATACCATGAGTTTCAGGAGCCTTTGGAGTCCCCCAGGGCACATACGAGCAGTAAAGGAAGCAGCATTGCTGGGCTTACAACCTCAGCGTGGGGAGTTCGAATCTTGGCAGGAGCAGCTGGAGCAGCCAATTAATTGGTGATGTAAGAGTGATGTAAATGCCTTGTAGGAGGGCTCCCTTGGGGCCAGGAGTATAAGGGGTGCTGCCACCCTGACTGTTTCGGACATATTCCGCGATTTACCTCCCCCAACACTCTTCGAATCTTGGCAGGATCAACTGGAGTAGCCAATTAATTGGTGATGTAAGAGTGATGTAAATGCCGGCCAGGAGTATAAGGGGTGCTGCCACCCTGACTGTTTCAGACATATCCCGCGATTTACCTCCCCCAGCACTCTTCGAATCTTGGCAGAAGCAGCTGGAGCAGCCAATTAATTGGTGATGTAAAAGTGATGTAAATGCTTTGTAGGAGGGTTCCCTTGAGGCCATGAGTATAAGGGGTGCTGTCACCCTGATTATTTCGGACATATCCCGCGATTTACCTCCCCCAGCACTCTGAGAGACCAAAGCCTAGAAGTCCAAGATTAGTCCGACGTAAGTTGAAAATCTGAATATCAAAAAAAATAAAAAATAAAATATCGTCAATTTATTTTATTTTATTTTTTTAACCGTATTTAAAGTTTTAAACTGCAACGTCCAAAACCGGCTAGTTCTAGATCTACCAGCCGAGCGAACACACACCAAGGCTATTTTCGACAAACTAAAATCCCCCCATCTTTCCAAAACAACACGAAGAAGAAGAAGAAGAAAAAGAAAAAATTAACAAAATTCGAACTTACGGTTTAACATACGTTTCTCTCCTCTCTCAAATTCGCCCATCCAATATTCCCTGAGGAGGTCCGGTCCCGTCCCGTCCCGTCCCGTCCGTCCGTCTATACCTTTCCTCCTCTCGGGAATTTTCCTCTACCGTCGAATTCAACAATGGCGTCCGAAAATTTCACCGACAAAAACGCCGTTTTCAGGAAGCTAAAAACGAAAAACGATAACAAGGTATTTTTTGTTGGATTTTTTTGGTTGAATTTGTTTGATTTTAGGTTTGAAGATCTGAATCGGATCTGGAATTTTGTTAATAGATCTTCGGGATATTGATCTCATTCGGTGCTTATTTTTTTGAGGCAGATGTGTTTTGATTGCAATGCGAAGAATCCGACTTGGGCGTCGGTTACGTATGGGATCTTCCTGTGTATTGATTGCTCCGCCACTCATCGTAGCCTCGGTGTTCACATCAGCTTCGTCAGGTAAAAAAAAATGTGAATCTTGTTTCCCCGAGCACTGTTTGTTTTTATATGAACTCGTAAGGGCTATAAGTTCATTATTCGATTTGTTTGCTCCTATCCTACTTAATAATGTAATAGCTATCATTGGAATTATTGTCGCTTGATTCGTATGGGAAATTAGACATGGGTGATTCATATGTGAAACGCTGGATTGGGCATTACTTGGCATTGAGCTGAAGAGTACTTAGTTAGTGGGGGGGGGGGGATACTAGATTTAGAATCTGGAATAGAAAGATGTTACTTATGGCACGGGGCTTACAGTGTGAGCGGTAAGGCGACAGACACATTTGAAGTTAATTTGACCATTTTTGCCTAAATTTTACTCGTAATTATTATATCATAGAATTACAAGATCTATAAAGTTTTAAAAGAAAGTATTATGAACTAGCAATTATATGAACTTGTTAGGGCTATAAGCTTAATATTTCTCTTTGTTTGGTTCTTCTCCAAGTCACTTTTGGAGCTCTACTTGGATTTAGTGTCGGTTGATTCATTTGGAAAACATTAGACATGCTTATTCATATGTGACATTCTGGGTTGGGAATTAGTTGGCATTGAGGTGAAGAGTACAATGTTTCACATATAATCTCTTTAAAGGTTTCCAAACCCCAACTTGTCTCAACTAATTCCCCATGATCCACTTAACCTTGAGTTTGCTGGGAATATCAACATAATATAATCAAGATGAGTGATTATTGAGGTGAAGAGTACAATGTTTCACGTATAATCTCTTTAAAGGTTTCCAAACCCCAACTTGTCTCCACTAATTCCCCCATGATCCACTTAACCTTGAGTTTGCTGGGAATGTTAACATAATATAATCAAGATGAGTGATTATTGGCTAATCGTCAAATGCTAGTTACCGACAAGACCAACACTTTGTGTAGCATCCACATATCTTCATTCACTTCCTTCAGATTATGCTAATAATTTATAAGCATACTTCTGCCTACAATTGTGACTTACATGATAGAATTATCTTATAATTGGCATATATTTCTTTAATACAATAGTCTTGAAGAATTACTCCACCAAGCCACAATATAGGGGTCACATTTTATTTTCTCTCTTCCTTTTAAAAAAAATTACATTTGCTCTCTAAAACCTACAATAATTTCAGGTTCCTAATAGTCTCAATGAATCACACGTGAATTATGACTCTTTGAAATTTTAGCACCAAAGAGAATATCTTCATATGGGTCATAGTGCCACCTAGCTTCTCCCAATATCATTCCGTGTAGCCTTGTGCAACCAACACCATCTTTCAATTTGAGACACTAGCAAATCGGATTAGTGCATTGGAGGTTTTGATCTGGATTATTGCCAAGTCATCGAGTTTTAGATGACTTCTTTTAATGTATTTGTCTCAATGATTAACCAATTGATGCAACTTCAAATGATAAGTTTTGCAAATTCATTAATCCTTGTTGGTTGTTGCTAATTGATATTGGAGATGAGTGAAAGATTTTTGGTGGTCCTGTCGAGTATTTCGGCCGACAAAAAGAGATACGCGTAAGGATTGGTCATCTAATTCACTACACCATTTATGGTCTAAACAAACAATATATTATGCTATCATAATATCATGATAAACAGTCAAATAGAACCAATTTACTAGAACAGGAACGATGGATACATTGTCATAATAAAAACATTAACACAGAATTTCGATTACATTAACCTTCATTTCCTACAATGGATGAGGAAAATGTGCCCCCCCCCCCCAAAAAAAATGTATAAGTTGCTAGCTCCAAAAATGCAATTGACATAGTTTTCTATTTTTAATGTATAGAAAATACAAAGGAAATCAGAATCTTTTGTTTTCTCCAAACATACTAATGTGCGTATCATACAGGATAATACATGCTTGCCATATTTGTATCATTTTGCAATTGACAACTTGGCCCCGACAGTTTTTGAAGTTTCCAGTCTAGCCATTTTTCTTTTATTCTTTGAACATACTCTCCTTCTTTGAACATAAACTCATGAACTTCATCAAATGCTCTATTAAGCTTCTTTTCTTTCGTCTTTCTTCTCACTTGAGCACATAACCACCCCAGACATTAAAAACACAAAAGAAGACAATTCAAATAACAAAATTTTAAGAACAATGTAATAATTAAGGCGTAAAACACTCAATAGAATGAGTTAAAACTCATTCATCATCCAACAACGTTGTGGAAGTGTCCTGCACCGTTCTGGGAGTGTCCCGCACCATTATGGGAATGTCCTGCACCTTTGTGGGAGTATCTTGCACCAGGTGCGAGAGCTTTCCCTCCAATCATTTCAAATTTTCAACTGCAGTCTTGAATGGACTTGGTCAAGGTATCACATTGTGAGATCATTGGGAGTAATGAATTGGAGGCTGAAATGTAAAGCTTAGCTGCGAGGTCCAACCGCATGGCCTAAATATCACAACTAGAGGAAACTGTCTGTGGTCCCCACGAGGAAACACATGTCCTTTTTCATTAACCTAAAGGGGGCCAATGGTGTTGCGAGAACACGGGGCATGTGACTTGCACATGACTCATTAACAGCCACTTGTTGATTGTCAAAGTTAATTTAGTCATTTTTTGAGGTTACTGTTTTCTGTTGCCATTTGTGACACATCCTACTCTATGTATTTTTTGCTTGAACATTTTCATTATTTCAGTGCTTATTTCATCTAGATAATGAGTTGTGTTTATGTAGGTCGACCAATTTAGATTCATGGACTCCAGACCAACTAAAGATGATGAGCTTTGGGGGAAATAATCGTGCTCAAGCTTTCTTCAAGCAGCATGGCTGGACTGATGGGGGAAAGATTGAGGCCAAGTATACCTCAAGGGCCGCTGAATTGTATAAGCAATTACTTTCAAAAGAAGTTGCTAAAAGCTCTGCAGAAGAGGCAGGTTTACCGCCGTCACCTGTCTCTTCTAAAGCAGTTCAAGCATCTAATGGATTTCCAGATGTTAAGATCAGTGAAACCCCAAAAGAAAGTTCTTCAGCAAAGCGTGAGCCTGATGTGGCCCCTGTGAAAGCTCCTTATCCAGTCTATACAAGTACTGTCAAGAAACCACTTGGTGCAAAGAAACCTGGAAAGACCGGGGGGCTTGGTGCAAGAAAGCTTAGCACTAAGGTAGCCCTTTCCGTTCACCTCTATGCTCGTTTTTGTACTGGTTAAATAATTCATCTTGTATTTTAGTTGGTACTTTCTTTTGCTTAATGAAACATATATTTTTCCAATGCAGACAAGTGAAAGTCTTTATGACCAGAAGCCTGAAGAACCACCTGTTGTGCAAGTTTCCACCTCAGCAAGTGGCACCCCGACAGCTGCACCATCATTTACTTCTCGTTTCGAGTATTCGGATAATATCCCAGCTGCTGAGACGGCTCCGGGAGGCACTCATACACTCGGCCATGTATTGCCACCTAAGTCATCTAGTTTCTTTGCAGAATACGGGATGGACAGTGCTTTCTCAAAGAAAAGTTCAAATTCGTCAAAAACCCAAGTAAGTGATGCAATATATGAATGTGCTTTTTAATAGCACAGCTGATTCAGTCTGATTTTGTAACATTCTGTCAGTTAGTAGTGTTTAAAACACATGATGATTCCAGCATCTTCCTCCCATCTCATTCTAAATAGCCAAAAGTTTCCTCTTCTAAAATTACACAAGCCCAACATGGTAACTTTATAATATTTTTTAATCCATGGGACCCACTTGTCAACTCACACCAACTACAACACCTACTATTCCCTACCCCACTATCGTGTTACCACTCAAAAACTCCTAGTTTCTTATGCACTATGCTCGCATATCATGCAATTCCTATTTAAGTAAATATAATGTGCAACTGGAACTGATGACTCGCGTATTCTTATCTTTATTAAATCTTAACTTTCTGAATATATCTATACCTCACATGTTCACCTGTCTTTGATGATAATCAGATTCAAGAAACCGATGAAGCAAGGAAGAAGTTCACTAATGCGAAATCTATTTCATCAGCTCAATATTTTGGAGATCAGAGCAGAGCAGACATGGAAAGTCAAGTTTCTCTGCAGAAGTTCTCGGTACGTGTTAGTTGATTGCTTAAATAATGCGCATTTAAAATTTATCATGACTTGATTGAATATCTGTATGTAGTGCTTATTTGTTCCCACTTATTTGGAGGGACTTTTGACTTGTAACTTCAATTAAGCTTAAATTAAAGTATTTGTTCTCTCACTCACTTGCAAGAAGCCAACAAGTAGAGTACAATCTCATTATTGCAGTAAAAAAGTAAAAGTCAAAAGCACCAAAATAGGAGCTTCTTGGGCTATTGTAAAACACACTAACTATTAATGATTAATGAGATGCTGACTTCAAATCCCGTTGTTTACAGAAAACAAACAGTAGCCAATTAATCAGCCATTAACAATAAGTCATCAACCATCGGTTATACGTTTTGTCATCAGCCATCAGCTACAAACAGTGTTCTAAAAAGCGGCCTAGGCGGTGGCCGGGCGCCGCACTTTTCTTCAAGGCGGGGAGATTAGGCTCTGGGCGTTGCTGGGCGGGCTAGGCGGACTGGGCGAGCAAGGCGGGTTTGGGCGGGTCTAGGTGGAAACGGGTCAATTTTTTTTTTAAAAAATAAAGTCAAGTTAATTTTAGATATTTTTTGTCATCTCCGACGTCTCCGTTAGGGCTCTATCTCTTGGTTTTTCGACGATATCGTGTCTCTACTCTCTCCTCTCCGCCGTTCTCTCTCCATCAGTCCATCATCTTCTCTACTCGTCTCCACGAGCCGATTCCATCATCGACTATAGATTCATTAAATTGTAAGCCCTCTCTTTCCCATCTCAAAGAAATTGGGTATTTGATTACTTTGTTTAAATAGTGTGAAGTAATGGTTCTATGCTTTTTGGCACATGAAAATATTGTATTATTGTTGACTTATGTTCTTTTTGTTGGTAACATTGAAACCGAAAGTTCATTTTATATGGAATATATTTGTCTAATTTCTCAGCCCCGCCTAAGCCCCGCCTAGGCCCCTAGGTGCTAGGCCCGACTCACCGCCTAGCATCCGCCTGGCGCTTTTTAGAACCTTGGCTACAAGTGACCATTAAGAAACGACTTTAGATTAATTGCATGTAAACCATCTAGTTGCATTTTTTTTTTTAATATTAATAACATTCTGTCTCGGGGCTGTAATCTTACTAAATCTTCGAAAACATTGGTGCCTTGGAACAATTTTATTTAGCATATCATAGGAGGATTATGAGTAAATATGTCATTTATCTTCTTTTGTTTTGTAGGGTTCATCAGCCATCTCAAGTGCCGATCTCTTTGGGCATGATGGAGATGATTCTGCTCTTGATATCACTGCAAGTGATCTTATTAACCGATTATCGTTCCAGGTATTCATGGTGATCACCCTTGCTAAATTCAGTTCATGGATTGTTTAAAAAGAAGCCATATTGTATGTATAGATTCTAACCTAAAACGGGATAAATAAGGATATGGGGGCATGTGCAGTCAGACTGCAAAAAATTCCCAACTTTTACAGTGAACGTGTACATTTTATAATAATATGAGTTGCATCTTCTAACATGGGTTATATTTACCGGCGTGCGAGATAATTATATCTACATGAGTTACATATTTCATCCATCACCGAATAAATGTCGCATTTGACTTGTTGTCAGACATTTTAAGAAGTGTAATTTACTAGTTTGAACATTGCTTGTACAATTTCAAAATTGCGCATAGTTTATTTTTGCTAATTTAGAATTGCGACATTTATTTGGGGACGGGTAAAAAAAGGAAAGTGGGAAAGTTATTACGGGACGGAGGGAGTATTATAAAACAGTATTTTTGTTGTTTGCCCATAATTTGTACAACCCCACCCCCATAAACCTGTGCTTGAGGTTTAGTTGGTTTGTAATGCAGGCACAACAGGATCTCTCTTCCATCAAGAATATTGCAGGAGAAACTGGAAAGAAGCTCAGCTCTCTGGCCTCCAATTTGATGTCTGATTTCCAGGACAGAATCCTCTGATTTATGAAGAATTGTATTTTTGTATCTGAAATGAGCTTAAAAGGGTTAATAAAAAAAAAAAAAAAAAACCCAATATCTTGTAAAGATGGCTTTGGAATTATATTTTGTTATATGTTTAATTAGACAAATAATATATAAGATTCTTAAAAGTCCTCTGGCATTTGCAGAGGCTGGAGCTGTTCTAATTTGTAGTGGGATTAATTGTGATGCATGATAAACTTCTTTATTCTTTCTTACCGTTACATTCTACGCCCCGAAGATGAATTACATTCTCTGCGACTCAAAATGAATGACTAAAAAGTTTTCGATTAATACCAAATTTTAGTCATTTATTTTGGGTAGAGAGTATATTATTTTTTTGAGCATCATGCTTATAGTTAACAAGGGTGTAATCTCATCAGTTGCATATAATTGTGATGGTGATGTACTACACTCTCTAATACACGATTCATTGACATTATGGTGAATAGTACTCCCTCCGTCCCTATCTAAAAGATTGTTCTGTTGTACATTTTGCAATTATTAAGGAAGAGCTTTATCTTCTTATACCTTAGTAGATTTGCATTAAAATTCATGCCTAAGTTTAGAAATGGGATATACTTTTTGATACAAGTCAAAATGGCAAAGTCAAAATGGCAAATGAGACAATCTTTCAGGGGCGGAGGGAGTATTTGTTTGATCCGAGTTACAAATAATAGAACGGGGTTTGCATTATTAAGTGACAACAAAATTGATAACTAAATTCCATTAAAGTGTTATTAGAGTAGATTGAAAATTGGATTATTTGTAACAAAATGAAAACCACACGTTCCATTAAACTATCAATTCGCAAAATCATAGTACATGAGCGGAATATAATTCTTCCCCTATTAAATATCCCTAAAAATAAGGAAAACAATTAACACACAGAATCCTAATTTAATATGAATTTATTCTCACTCAAGAAGTCTTATTTGAACCGGACTCCTAGCGGGCTAAGGAACCTAAATTAGACGAAGATTCACTCTCCTAATACAAGTCAACTATGGAACTCCTATTCTTGGAGGACACACCACTTAAAAACTATAAATAAGGGTCAAAACCCTAACACAAAAGGTACATTCAAACACCCTCTCAATACTATAATACGCCTTCCCTCCCGGTTCATATCATCTCCATATACAGATGCATATTCTCACGCCGGAGGGTTTGCGCGGGAATAACTCCCCGCGCCCTAACGGTGTTTGTTTTGCATATACGTTCGTCATTCGTCTAGGAATTCAATGCCGCGTTCCTGACTGATCAGGTACCCCCGGTATCGCTCATTTTTTGCTGCATCAGTTTGGTTTCATTGCCGGGAACGAAGACTAACACATGGCGAATGACAGACGGACAAATTCTAAAGCTAATGATAGCAAGAGAGGAAGTAGTGCTAATCTCTCTCTCTCTCTCTCTCTCTCTCTCTCTCTCTCTCTCTCTCTCTCTCTCTCTCTCTCTCATCTCTCTCCAAATTTCTCGATCTCAGATCTCGATCAAGCAATTGAAATCAGTCTTTCGTGAACAGACCACTTCAAAGCAATCAAGCTTCCTCTTTAATCATCATCTCTGTTCGATATAATTGTTTGCTCAATTGAGATTTCTGTTTAATCTGATTTCTGATTTGCAGACATCGTTTAATTGTTTGTTCAATTGCCCTTTATGCTTAATCTGATTTATGTTTTGCAGGCTACGTTGATCTCCCTTTCTCTCTCTCTCTCTCTCTCTCTCTCTCTCTCTCTCTCTCTCTCTCTCTCTCTCTCTCTATCTTTCTCTCTCTTTATATTTGTGTTTATATAGTATATATTTTTATTTTATTTTTGTTTGGGCTAATCATGGATAAAGGATCAGCGAATTCACTGTCTAACAAAACCAAGTCTCGATGTCCACTTCAGGAACAATTTCTACAAAGAAGGAATTCTAGAGAAAATGATCAGTGAATTCTTTGCCTAACAAGTCTCAGTCTCGATGCCCACTAAAGGAGCAATTTCTTCAGAAACCCTTTCAAGCACTTCTACAAACTCTCTTTTCTAACGGAGAATGGCAATTTCTCCAGTGCGCGTTCAATTGCCATCATCTTCTCTTGGCCCGATCTCCGGAGATAACAGGTGAATAAGAAGAAGAATCAAGTAAAGTTTGCAAGAATGGCGGCCGTCGAAGCTCCTCCCGCTGTCATCGTCGATGAAAACAAGCTTCAATCTGGTATCATGCTCTTCAACTGTTGGATATGTGGAGACGTTCAGATTAGTGATCTTTCTGTGGAGGATTATATTACTGCAACTGCTTCGAAGCACCCAATCTATATCCCTTATACTTCTGGGAGGTATCAAGCTAAAAGGTTTAGGAAAGCTCAATGCCCAATTGTGGAGAGGTTGACCAACTCCCTCATGATGCACAGTCGTAATAATGGTAAGAAGCTCATGGTCGTGAGGATTGTCAAGCACGCAATGGAAATCATTCATTTGTTGACTGATTTGAGCCCAATCCAAGTTATTGTTGATGCCGTCATCAACTGTGGGCCAAGAGAAGATGCTACCAGGATTGGTTCTGCTGGTGTGGTTAGACGACAGGCTGTTGATATCTCTCCA
Source organism: Adenophora triphylla var. japonica (assembly GCA_022495995.1). Taxonomy (NCBI): domain Eukaryota; kingdom Viridiplantae; phylum Streptophyta; class Magnoliopsida; order Asterales; family Campanulaceae; genus Adenophora; species Adenophora triphylla. The sequence continues at coordinate 36,290 of JAFEMH010006759.1, read as the reverse complement.
TTGAGGCGTATTAATCAGGCTATTTACCTCCTAACAACTGGTGCCCGTGAGAGTGCATTCAGAAATGATAGGACAATTGCTGAATGCCTTGCTGATGAGCTCATTAATGCTGCCAGGGGTTCTTCCAACAGATACAATGCTATGACAACCACTCATGCAAGCAACTTCAGCTACTCAGCAATTCCATCCAGTTGGGCAAGGTATGCCTGTTGGTCAAGGGCAGCCTCCACAATTTTCTCAACAGATGCAGCAGTTACCTTCAAGGCCTGGTCATCTTACTTCATCACAGGCGATGTCAATGTCATACATGCAGCCAAACATGGGCTTCACATCTGGTTCCCAGCAGTTTCAGAATGCTACCCCTCCAAATAATCACCCTGGTCTGGGTGGCTCTGGAGTGCCTCTCTCTTCATCATATACTTTTGCTACATCCTATGGTCAACCCCAAAACACAACAAATGTATCTTCCCTGTTCCAACCTTGGCATTCTTGGGGAAGCCAAAGCACACCAGGCATTACTCATCCACAGCAACTTGGGCAGCAGTCTCCAGCTACCACAGCCTCAATTCAGCTTCTCGGTTGATCAAGCAACTTTGTCAGGCACAATTGCTGTGAAACTAAGTTCAAGACAACATCATAGTGCAATGAATGATCAGCATATTACACGCATGCGAGCAACCTAGCAGCTCGTCAAAGCAATTAAGCAACACGGCAAAGCCAGTTCCGAGTCATATCTCTGATACCGTAGACGTTCATGATACAGTTCTGTCCGTCCCAGATTTAGCCCCTCATCTCGTCAGCGGCCATACCCTGACTTGAGACAAGGAGAGCTGCAGGACATAGACGAACTAGTTCAGATTGAGATACCAGACGTTCATGATACAGTTCCGTCCGTCCCAGATTTAGCCCCTCATCTCGTCAGCGGCCATACCCTGACTTGTGACAAGGAGAGCTGCAGGACATAGACGAACTAGTTCAGATTGAGATACCAGACGTTCATGATACAGTTTTGTCCGTCCCAGATTTAGCCCCTCATCTCGTCATCGGTCAGAACTCGGGGGTCGATCCTGACCTGAGACAAGGAAGAGCTGCAGGACGTAGACGAACTAGTTCAAATGGAGATACTAGACGTTCATGAGGATGACAACAATGACACAGTTATGTCCGTCCCAGATATAGCCCCTCATCTCATCAGCGGATGTACCCTGACTTGAGACAATGAGAGCTGCAGGACGTAGATGAAAAAGAAGAAAGCCCAACGTCACGACGAGGAAACCCCTCGACTCAACGACTAATGCGGCAAACCGTCTAAAATCTATGTACGAGCCATCTTCCTCGGCATAAGTAGATGAAAAAGAAGAAAGCCCAACGTCACGACGAGGAAACCCCTCGACTCAACGACTAACGCGGCAAACCGTCTAAAATCTATGTACGAGTCATCTTCCTCGGCATAAGTAGATCAAAAAGAAGAAAGCCTAACGTCTTGACGAGGAAACCCCTCAAATCTAACGACTACCGGCAGACCCATCCTAGACCTATGTACGAGTCACCTTTCTCGTCATAGTGAGATGAAAAAGAAGCATCCTCCAGGCAAGCCAAGGAACCCTCTGTTGGGTTTTATGGATCCATGCGCAGCGGAATTAAGCATAAAATTAACACAAAACCCAAGCCCTAAGATCCGTTCTATACGATTAAATTGAATTGCTATGAGATAGAATTTACCAACCTAAATTGCTTTCCGGTCTTGAGCTATCGAACGGATAATTATGTGATTCGTAATCACAAACTTTTGATCTTCAAATCTTCGAATCTTCAACTCCTTTGGATCTTCAGATTTGAACTCTAGGTCTTTGATTTGTTTGAACAAAACTAAGACCCTCTTTTGGTAATCCACACAAATATGAATGTCGAGAACAATTCTCGGGTTGGGAATTGCTAGATTCCTAAAACTTATGGAAGAATATTGAGAGGACTTTTGATTGTGAATTTCTATTGAAAATTCGGCTAGGGAATTAGGTCTCGATGCACTCACATATTTATACTACAATAGTATGAATATGTCTCCTAATCGTATTAGGAGAACAGTCGTCAAATCGCGTAGGGCTTGATATGTCGCGCGGTATATTAAGCCATTGGCTTAATATGTCGCGCGGTATATATAGCCGATACGTAAACTCTCAACCATTCTTCCTCCGGTTTAACCAATTCATTCTATTTGTGTGTGACTCCAATAGGATTGTATTATGTTGGCAATGAGTCCGATCATATCGGCCCTCATAAGACATAAGCGGACTCTAGCAAGCCATTATGTCTACCCAAATAACACAACGTAAGAGTTCACGTTTCCAATGGTACACTTTCATTTATCCCTTTGTCTCACGATGTTATATTGAACACAAGTCATGGTCCACGCCAACTTGTATTTGTTCAATGCTTTCTCGATCTTGAGTATAATGATAGTCCAATCATATTGGGGTGTGGCCACACGCTTTCATCATTATCACTCATTGAGGGGCCCAAGCAAAACATCTCTCTTTCGAGGGACAAATTCCATCTTGACTTATCATCCTTCCCATCATGAATCCGATCATGCCAAAGATAGCCTTTATAGATATCGTGTTAAGATACCGTTTGACTAAAATCAAACATAACTTTCATCATATGTAAGGTCATGATAATCTCGTGTCTAGGGACTAAATGAAGTGACCATATGAGATTTAATTATGACATTTGACCATGACATAAATCTCATACGGGTCAAGTCCAGCCACTTGTTCTCTCGACAAGTACCCATAATTTCAATGTGCATCTCTACGCATATAATCATCATATGATTATCCATTGACAATTATACTAATTATTCTCTTAATAATTAGGGACGGAGATTATTACAATAAATATGCAAACTATATAATAATCAAATAATAAACATAAACGATAAAGATGATACATAACGGTTTTCAGCTAAACATAACTAAAGCCTAGGGCATTACACCAACAGTCTCCCACTTGCACTAGGCTCCATTTATGTATCGAATACTCATGGATCTAACATGACCATCATGCTTCCGCCTCGTGCGAGGGTCTTTGTAAGTGAATCCCTTATGTCATCATCGGTTGATACTTTGTATATTTTAACGTCTTCTCATTCTTTATGAATTCCTTGAAGAACGTCTAAGTAAGTGTTTGGATCATTTGTTGTGACCTTGGTTCCATTGTTTGCACAAGTGGCACCACTATTTGTCATAACAAAAGTTTCACCGATTAGTGATGCTTGGAACATTTCCAAAACACTAATGAACTTTTGATCCAAACTGCCTCTTTTAGCCACATCATATGTTGCCAAAATTCGGCCTTAGTAGTAGAATCGACTACAATTTCGCTGGAACTCTTCCAATCAAAATTGCACCTCTAATAAGCATAAACACAAATCCTAATTGCGATTTTAAAATAACTTTGTTAGTTTGGAAGCTAGCACCTATGTAACCCTTACAACAAGATTAACTTCCAATCTTTCAAATCCCAAGAACGTATCCTTAGTTCTTCTTAAGTACTTAGGATCATCTTGACTGCCATCCAATGGTTCTCATCACAGGATCAGATTGGTATCGACTCATCATGCTTAGAGCATATGAGACGTCGGGTCTAGTACAAATCATGGCATACATGACAGATCCAAATGCCGATGCATATGGAACTTCATTCATTTTCCTTTTGCTCATCAGTTGTCATAAGACAATGAGTATTGCTAAGAGAAGTACCATGATCCATTGACAAGCTACTCTTCTTAGACTCTTCTAAGAACCTTGTCAATGTGAACATTTTGACTCAAACCAATTTATCCTTCTAGATATATCTCTATAGATCTTGATGCCAAGGATGTAAGCGGCTTCACCCATATCTTTTCATTGAGAAACCTTTCCTTGACCAAGACTTAACAGTCTTAAGTGTCGGAACTTGTTTTTCCAATGAGTAAGATATCATTGTAATAAAACAATAGAAATAATATTACGCTCCCACTGAATTTCATGCATACACAAGATTCATCTTTGTTCTTTGATGAAGTCAAACTCTTTGACCAATTCATCAAAACGAAGATTCCAATTCCTTGAAGCTTGCTTCAATCCATCTCATGGATCTTTGCAACATGCATACTTTATTAGAGTTTCTTGGATCGACAAACTATTCGGGTTGTGTACTCTACACATCCTTAATAATCTTTCCATTTAAAGAAAGTCGTTTGACATCCATTTGTCATATCACATAGTCACAATATGTGATAATGGCAATTGAAAATCTAATGTACTTCGACATTGTAGCCGGCGAACAAGGTTTCAACATAGTCAATACTATGATTTTGCCTAAATTCCTTTGTTACAATTCTTAGTCATGAAAGTACACACCTTCCCATCCATGTCGGTCTTGAAGACCTTCTTGCATCCCATTAGTTTTTACACCTTCAGGTAGCCCAATCAAGTTCCAAACTTGATTGTCAAACATGGATTGTAATTTGGATTCCATAGTTCATAACCATCTATCCAAATTAGGAGGGGACATCGCTTCTTGATAGCAAGTAGGATCGTCATTCTTAATGACTTCCACTTTATCACTTTCCGCAATGAGAAATCATTATTCCTTGAGTTCGGATCGTGACCCATCCAATCTACGATGGACTTGTGCATCTTGAACCGGTTTCACAACTCCTTTGTGAACTTGGTTCTGTCTCTACTCTTGGTTCCATATTATTTTCGGGTTCTTGAACTTCTTTCAAGATTAATTTTACTCCCACTAAATTCTTTATTGAGAAACTATTTCTCAAGAAACAAATCGTGTAGAGCAACAAACATTTTGTTCTCTTTGTGATTGTAAAATCAATATCCGAAAATAACCTTGTTAGATTTGGTGCTAACTTATAAGAGACAAGTCTCTTTACATAAGATTCGCAACCCCAAATCTTCATGAAAGACAAACTAAGTTTTCTTCCATGCCACATCTCATGTAGGACCTTAGGAACCGATTTAGTAAGGACTCAATTCAGTGTAACCGCATCATTTCTAATGCATATCCTCAAAAGGAAATAGGAAATAGGAAAGTCTAATTGACACATCATCGAACGAACCATGTCCTACAAGGTTCAATTCCTCCTTTCAGACACACCATACAATGTGGTGTTCCGGGTGGAGTCAACTTTGAAACGATTTCATAGTTTTGAGATGATTGTCAAACTTTTGGCTCAAATATTCATTACCTCGATCCAATCGAAGTACTTAATAGTTTTGCCAAGTTGTTTTGCACTTCATCTTGAAATGTTCGAAACATCTCAAACGATTCACCTTTGGACTTCATCAGATAGACATAATCATATCTAGATAAGTCTTTAGTGAAGTATGATGAAATACCGAAATCCTCCCCTAGCAATGCTGCTTAATAGTTCACATACATCTTATGTATAATGACCAATAAGTCACTAGCCCTCCCACTACTTTAGTGTAGGGTGGTTTGGTCGATAATCCCAATAAATAAGATCAACATTCCTCAAATGATTGATAGTCATATGAGTCTAAAAGTCCATGTTAATGGAGTTTAGATATGTGTTTCTTATTTATCTGACCAAACCGGCAATGCCATATGAACGCGTTGTTCATATTATTCGGTTTAGATTTCCATTTATATTATAGATATCTTCAACATTATTTTGTTTCTCATCTTCAAGGATATGAAGACTATTTAATGACATATGCATTACAATAAGGCATATTATTAAATAAATATAAAACTTCTTATTGAAAATAAGAAAATTATATCCTTCATCATCCATTTAAGAAACATAAATAATACTCCTACTCAAATCTGGAACGTAGTCATACTTGTTCAAAACAAGTACTACTTCACAAGGTAAAGTGACTTCATAAGTCCCTCATGGCTAATGTTGCAATTCTTGCTCCATTCCCATGCATAGGTTTAATTTACCTTATTTGAGTAGCTTTCTATTCTTTGTTTCTTGCACATTTAAACAAATGTGGGATACAATCCTGTATCATATACCCAAGAACAAGAAGTCGAAAGAAAAATATCTATCATATAGATACTTGAAGTAGTAGCAATCATATTGCCCTTCTTCACCTTTTAGGCCTTCCTAATAAGCCTTGCAACTTTGTTTCCAATGACAATCTTATTGCAATGATAGCAAAATGCATCCTTTTGAGACACTTTGGGTTTAGCCTCTTCGGCTTATGACAACATTTGTCCTAGGTTTAGCAACTTTTGCTTTACCTTCTTTTCCTTCCTTTATGAACCCTTTTATTGTGTCAACCATTAACACAATTTACGGATTGCTCCTTCTTTCATCATATGAATTGAGAGCCTTCACCACAACATATATCTTTTGCCTAGTTCGCATTTGGAACATTTCCTTTATGCGGTGTGCTAGAACAAAAGAATAGTTATCATGTGCTCAAGGTTCTTCATAAGAGCCTTTAAACACGGTGGCAAATACAAGGCAAGCAATATTGTCAGAATCATCAATATGTTTCTAATGTTGCTTCCTTATTTGCCCTTTGCAACATTTGCAATAGGATCAATAGGAACGGATTCGTAATGAACGTACAAATTTACCTAAGAACCATTCTTTAGGCTTTTGATCCAATCAAAATTATTTGTATCATTCATTTCGAACTTTGTCCTTCATAAGGACGAATCGCAATTATCATTATGTAATGCTACTTCTACAACAAAATATACAAATTATATGAACACATATCAATATCAACACATTTATCATTTAAGAGCAAATAATGTATTTTACAAATACTCCCACTAAATCATACACCTTCTAATGCTAATAAGCATAATATGCATTTAATGGGCTAAGATCCAACTTTAATTTAATCTCAAGTACGCTATGGCGCACCGCTCAAGATTAAACTAAATTAGGTAGAAAACATCAATCATATCGTATATGACTCTTAGGACTAAGATCCATCTTTAATTTAATCTCAAGTACGCTATGGCGCACCGCTCAAGATTAAACTAATTAGGTAGAAAACATCAATCATATCATATATGACTCTTAGGATCTTTTATGAGATTTATTTAAGACATCATATGTCTAAGCATATTTTAATCTCATCTTATGCCTTGGGTCCAAAACCATTTTGATAACCCAATTAAGTTCATTCATATTAAACGTATAGGAACCACCATTTCCTCATCTTGCTCGCAAACGGAATAGAATCAAAGTACCTTGCTATGGCAAGCCCACCCAAAACTATCCGAGTGGTCTCAAGTGTTTAATCATGAATTGGCATAAAGAACTTAAAAGTTAAATGAAGGTTCTTTAAGGTAGATTATAAGCATATCAAAGAAAGATAGTCATAATCATGCACTGTAAGTTCCCGTGAAGATAGGTGAGCCACAAGGACTACTTAAGTACCAACTCTTCCTTAGACAACTCTCCTAGTCATGCACAATTAGAAATCGGCTCCGATTTGGCAACATAATCACTACCTTTTATAAATAATCAGTTTCCTTTTAAATTTCGCATAATTATGACTTGTTTCCATAAACAATCATAAAATCCAAAAGTTACAATGTCTAAATCTAAACATATTAGGAAACTATGAATCAATGTTTCAACTAAACATCTAATAAAATTCTTACTTGTAAACCGACTTGTTTCATAAACAATCGACACTAACTTGTTTCTCATAAACAATTAGTGAACTATAATTCAATGTTCAAAAACATTCTAGAATTACAACAGCTTCTTCATGCAACGCAATAATTAATAAAATCACCTTTTAAATAAGTAAGCAAGCATAAGAACACTCAATAATTATGCAACGCAACAATTAAATAAACACCTTTTAATTAATTAAGCAAGCATAAACAATGAATTAATCTAGCATAGCCCTATAAACTCAATTTCCGTAAATTTATAGCATCCAGATTAAGACATAAAACATCTCAGCATTGTAAACACAATCACGTAACAGCGTAAAAATTAAACAAACCGATTCTCGCCTGCATTTGGCTTATTATGTCGCTGCGGACAACATCGCCAGAGGCTTGATATGTCGCGCGACGTAACAGCCAGTATAACCCGAATTCCTCATGGCTCATCATGTCGCGCGACTAAAGTAGCCAAGTAACAGGATTTCAGCATTTCAATCAATTCAGATTATATGCAATTAAATCATATAAAACAACCCTTTTACAGTATTTAATTCAACATAATTCGAAAACGATTTTCACATTGTTTCACATAAACAATCAAAATTCTATCGCATACAAAAACATGCAACGAACATATAAACAATTTATATAATCATTCTAGCATGTTAATTCAAACTTAACCATACGAACGGGGCTCTGATACCACTGTTGGGTTTTATGGATCCATGCGCAGCGGAATTAAGCATAAAATTAACACAAAACCCAAGCCCTAAGATCCGTTCTATACGATTAAATTGAATTGCTATGAGATAGAATTTACCAACCTAAATTGCTTTCCGGTCTTGAGCTATCGAACGGATAATTATGTGATTCGTAATCACAAACTTTTGATCTTCAAATCTTCGAATCTTCAACTCCTTTGGATCTTCAGATTTGAACTCTAGGTCTTTGATTTGTTTGAACAAAACTAAGACCCTCTTTTGTAATCCACACAAATATGAACGTCGAGAACAATTCTCGGGTTGGGAATTGCTAGATTCCTAAAACTTATGGAAGAATATTGAGAGGACTTTTGATTGTGAATTTCTATTGAAAATTCGGCTAGGGAATTAGGTCCGATGCACCTCACATATTTATACTACAATAGTATGAATATGTCTCCTAATCGTATTAGGAGAACAGCCGTCAAATCGCGTAGGGCTTGATATGTCGCGCGGTATATTAAGCCATTGGCTTAATATGTCGCGCGGTATATATAGCCGTATACGTAAAACTCTCAACCATTCTTCCTCCGGCTTAACCAATTCATTCTATTTGTGTGTGACCCAATAGGATTGTATTATGTTGGCAATGAGTCCGATCATATCGGCCCTCATAAGACATAAGCGGACTCTAGCAAGCCATTATGTCTACCCAAATAACACAACGTAAGAGTTCACGTTTCCAATGGTACACTTTCATTTATCCCTTTGTCTCACGATGTTATATTGAACACAAGTCATGGTCCACGTCAACTTGTATTTGTTCAATGCTTTCTCGATCTTGAGTATAATGATAGTCCAATCATATTGGGGTGTGGCCACACGCTTATCATTATCACTCATTGAGGGGCCCAAGCAAAACATCTCTCTTCGAGGGACAAATTCCATCTTGACTTATCATCCTTCCCATCATGAATCCGATCATGCCAAAGATAGCCTTTATAGATATCGTGTTAAGATACCGTTTGACTAAAATCAAACATAACTTTCATCATGTGTAAGGTCATGATAATCTCAGGTCTAGGGACTAAATGAAGTGACCATATGAGATTTAATTATGACATTTGACCATGACATAAATCTCATACGGGTCAAGTCCAGTTACTTGTTCTCTGACAAGTACCCATAATTTCAATGTGCATCTCTATGCATATAATCATCATATGATTATCCATTGACAATTATACTAATTATTCTCTTAATAATTAGGGACGGAGATTATTACAATAAATATGCAAACTATATAATAATCAAATAATAAACATAAACGATAAAGATGATACATAACGGTTTTCAGTTAAACATAACTAAAGCCTAGGGCATTACACCAACACCCTCCTCGGCCGAATGACCCAAACTGGAAAAATTATCAAGCGTTGAAGACCGAACAAACTTCCTCGGCTTCTCAATATTGTTTTGACACTTGGCGAGCATTCAACATACAAAACATTCAAAAACGAGTTCATAGCTCGCACCCAAAGATAGGTTAAAATCGACCTTAGGGTATGACTTCTCAGACAAAGACTAAACTTCCTTCTTTTACTTCGATGCAAGCAAGGAAGTTGGGGGCCACTGAGCGAAATATAATTCTCCCCTTATTAAATATCCCTAAAAATAAGAAAAGTAATTAGCACACAGAATCCTAATCCAATAGGAATTTATTCTCACTCAAGAAGTCTTATTTGGAGCGGACTCCTAGCGGGCTAAGGAACCTAAATTAAACGAAGATTCACTCTCCTAATACAAGTCAACTATGGAACTCCTATTCTTGGAGGACACACCACTTGAAATCTATAAATAAGGGTCAAAACCCTCACATAAAAGGTACATTCAAACACCCTCTCAATACTATAATACGCCTTCCCTCCCGGTTCATATCATCTCCATATACAGATGCTTATTCTCACGCCGGAGGGTTTGCGCGGGGGCGCGGGGGTAACTCCCCGCGCCCTAACGGTGTTTGTTTTACAGATCCGTTCGTTGTTCGTTCAGGAATCCAACGCCGCGTTCTCGACTGATCAGGTATCCTCGATACCGTTCATTTCTTGCTGCATCATCAGTACATTACTTTGATTGGAACAAGCATATTACATTGCATAAATTTGTCATTATTAAAATATAAGTTTGTCATTATTAAATTGCTTGATTCATGAAACAAGACTATTTTTGTAAAAAAATAATATCTAACCTTGGGTTGAGAATGCAAAACGTGAAAATTTTATTGGGAGAGATTTACTTATAATTTTATGGGCAAATGACAATTTAGGGCCTGAAGTATAGGGGGTAGTGTTGGTTAGGGGCCCCATATCTAATTTTCGTTAAATCAGGGCTCAATATCTAAACTTTTCGTCAATTAAGGGCTTTTTGACGAATTTTGTTAGAAAAGTCAGTTAAGTGACGAATTTTGAACTAAATTGAAAAGCAAATTAGTTATTAAGGACTGAAATGTAAATTTTTAAAAATTGATGACCGTTATAAAATATTTTTTTAAAATAATATTTTTTAAAAATTTAATATATTTCGAAAAGCTGTAATTTTTTTATAATTTTTAAAATATGTTAAAATAAATGTTATAAATATAAAAAATTGTATTTTTAAAGAAAATAGTATTTTATTTTAAAAAATTAATTGATTTTTAACGTAAATCTTGTAAAATAAATATAAATATAAAAAAATATATTTTTAAAGCATTATTTATTCGCACATTTATTTTTTTATAAATGGTAATAAACGTGAGACCAATTTATCAATCCCACTCACTTTTTCCTCTCACATATTTAACTCACAATTGAATAATTTGTATAAAACTTTTTGTAAAATTAAATATGACTCTCATTTTAATATTTCCTATAAAGATAGTATTCCATTTCATTTTTAATGGTAAATTTGATAAATTTTGATTAATAATAAATATTTATTTAATATAAGCTAACCCCTAAAAAATTATATTCTTTTTTATTGTATATCAATAACGAGTTTTAAAATTTTATTGAGACAAATAATTTCTTCTTAAATTTTTTATCGAAGTTCAGTCAAAGTGGTTATTAAAAAAATGAAATTGTCCTTATGGGACAAATGAATTATAGATAAATTGAGAATATGTTTGGTTCGTTAGAATTGATGTCTTTTAATTAAATGTTAATTTTATTTTGATTCAAATAAAATATCAAATAGGAGTAGTAGTCAATAGACACCTTTTAATTATGTTTAATCATAAACTAGTAAACCCATAAATAATCGTCATGACTTTTACTATCAAACTAGACTAACTGTTCAATTGCTCTTTAAATTTTGTTATTTTAAATAAATATTTAATTTTTATTACGATGGATATAGTTAACTCAACAATAGCATAAATAGATTGATGCGAAATTTGTTGTTTGAAATTAAATACTCCCTCCATCCCACGTAATTGCAAACTAACTTTTTGGATGTGGGAATTAAGAAAAAGTGATGTAAGAAAGAAAAAAAGTTAAATGTTGTGAGTATGAAAAATTAAATAGGAGAGAGAATGAGTGGAGGAATAGTGAGGAGAGAAAATGTTGTGAGTGTAAAAGTGAAGTAGGAGAGAGAATGAGTGAGTGGAATAGTGAATATTCTTTGCCATTTTGAAAAGTTTGCATTTACGTGGAACGGACCTAAATAGAAATAAGTTTGCATTTACGTGGGACGGAGGGAGTATACATTAAATTTAAATAGAAAAATAGACATTCATTTAGAGAATGAAGGAGTATTAAAATTTCAATTTTATAAAATTCTCAACTAAGAAACAAAAACGAAAAGTAACTTTGCTTATTTAATAATAAAAGAAAAAAAAATAGTTATTTTAACATGAAGATATGTTGCCTAAAAAAAATCTATTGAATATGGAGTTTTCAATGTTTAATATGGTAATTAAATGAAATGAGGATATTTTAAACTGTAATAAAGAAAGTAACTATTTTTTCAAAATACATTTTTAACAGAAAAATAAATATTGTCCAATTTTTGTTTTTTCAAATTTTTTCTTGATTAAGAGAAAATATGAAAAAATTAAAAAACTGAACAATTATTTTGGGAGAAAGGAGTACTTATTTTCGAATGCTAAAAAATGAAAAAAAAAATACAACAATTTTTTGCTTATATCGATTGATTCAATGTTCAAATATATGATAGAGTAATTTTTTTATTTTTATTTTTTGAAGAAATAGAGTAATTTTAAAATTTAAAATTGACATCACCTTCACCTTTAGATTTGAATTTGATGAGGTACATGTAAATTGGTTAAGTTATAATTATAAGAAATAATTAGGGATTAGGACAATAAATAATGCAAATAAAAAATATAAATGATTAGACATAATTTTTTTAAAATAAAATACTATTTTCTTTAAAAATACATTTTTTATATTTATAACATTTATTTTAACATATTTTAAAAATTATAAAAAAAATTACAGCTTTTCGAAATATATTATATTTTTAAAAAATATTATTTAAAAAAAAATATTTTGTAACGGTCATCAATTTTTAAAAATTTACATTTCAGTCCTTAATAACTAATTTGCTTTTCAATTTAGTCCAAAATCCGTCACTTAACTGACTTTTCTAACAAAATTCGTCAAAAAGCCCTTAATTGACGAAAAATTTAGATATTAAGCCCTGATTTGACGAAAATTAGATATGGGGCCCTAACCGACACTACCCCCTATACTTCAGGCCCTAAATTGTCATTTTCCCTAATTTTATTTGGCTCGATTCAGATTAGTTTAGTCCAGAAAAAGAAAAATAATAATGTATTATAATTTTAAAATATATCTAACCCTTTAATCCTGATATCTACTTATACAAAGAATATATTTTTTCTACTTGTACAAAACATATTTTTTTCTAATTTTAATTAAATATTTTTATAAAGATATTTACACCAAACCAAAGGGGGACTAAAGACAAACTTGAGTACTTGTCGGATTCGGAGTTGCAAAATATTTCCAAATGGCGGCTGAATTTCTTTTCCCTCTCTTTTCAAACTAAAACCGTCTCATAATTATCACCAAATATTTCAACCACTTTCGATTTTTCCCTCCTCCCCAAACCCTAAAATTCTCTCTATTCCCTCACAGATTCGGAAAATAATTTCATTTTCCCCTTCTCTTTCAATCATTTCCCCCAAATTTGCATAATCAAAACCCTAATTTCATCCATATAATGGAAATCCCGCTACTGGAACCGTCGAATTTAGAAGAATTTCATTCCAGTTCAGGTCTCCCTCCTCCTCCTCCCCCACCTATTTTGTCGTTGGAAGAGGTGCCGGAGGCCTTTCGATCGCCGGTCAGGGCTTCATCATCTTGGGGTAGTTACTCTCGGCGCTCTGAGCGGATGAGTTTGGATGCTGACGATGATGATGCTCATAAGGAGTCTCGGTGCAGTCAGAGGTCCACTGATGATGACTCTCTACAATTTTCCTTGCCACTTGTAATCGACACTAAATCTGCTTCAGCTCCAACTTCTCCAATTGAAGATGAAAAGCAGCCGGCTTCCGTGGTGTGTTTTTATTTTTGATTATTTCTGCTAATTCATGTGTTCTTTTGTTGAGTTTTGTTGATAATAATGTTTTGGGAGAGTGGTTTAATTTTGGTATGGGACTGTTGAATTTTCCTTAAGATCTGAAATTAAGTTTTAGGAGAATTGATCTGATGGTTTTTACTATTTAGATATTGTGTTTTTATGTGTTATTTAAGGTTGATAACATTGATTTTTTGTGAATTATGTAGGGTGCAGGGCTTTCAAATTTAGGCAACACCTGCTTTCTAAACTCTGTTTTGCAATGCTTGACTCATACCGTGGAGCTTGTTCAGCGTCTCTCTTTGTATGCAGATCACTTGCCTTGTGAACGTAAGCAGTTTTTTGTGTTAATTTATCAACTTGTTGGTTGTGGTATACTCCGTATTTGTGATTTGCTGAATTGTTAATCGCAATAAATGTCTTTTACTTTGGAATTTGTGATCTCATAAATATTACTCCCGTGGTCTCATTATGTTTGGCCATATCTGACTTTTGATGGTCAACAAAAATTAACGTTGACCAAAAATTAATGCTCTCTCTGTCCCAAAATTAAATGCTTTTACTATGACAACTACCTAATCATAAATAAGGGTAGTTTAGAAAAAATGTGTCAAAATTTTATGGAAAACTACAAAACTGCAAGTATTTTGGGACAAAATTTCTCTTATAAAATTGCAAGTATTTTGGGACGGAGGGAGTACTACCTCTATCCCAATTGAATGACCACGACCTTCCAAAACTTTTCAATCAAAACACTGCCTCAATGATTTTTTTCAATTTTGATTTTTCATAGTTCATTATATATTTGCAAAATTAAAATTTTGAAAGTGAATAGCAAAAATGCTTATGATTTTTTTTAATTTAAAATCAGCAATTTCAAAATGACCCTTAAACAAATTGTCATTCATTTCGGGAGGTTGGGAGAATCAATTTAATCATCGTAGTGAAATTCGAACGATTGTTAGTGATGTATCACTAAGAATAACAATTTATAGAATTTCATTAGGATTAATAGATTGACATTAATGTTAGGTCAGATCCACTTGTATTGACCATCAAAAGTCAAATGTGGTCAAACAAAGTGAGATGCAGGGAATATGTTTGATAAAAGAATGAGGATTTGAATTGGTGATTTATTTTGCAGGCAACAATGATAGGTTTTGCATGTTTTGTGCTCTACGCAAACATATTGAACTTTCAATCACATCAACGGGCAGGGTTATCTCCCCTTACAACTTTGTGAACAATTTGAGTTGTATCCTTTATAAGTTATTTTGAGGATTATTGTCAAATACAAGACATCTTCTTTCTACTATTTTGTATAGGTGTTTACTTATAGTAGTGGCTAGAAATCGTTTTAGATATATCCTAGATGCTTGGACTATTTGGTTTACCACGCCAGACCTTTATCAACTAGACTAAAATACGAGTATCCGACACGGGTATGGTGGGATAAACCAACGAGCTCGAGTATCACAAGATATATCTCTCCTTTTCTTTCATAATTATGCCTGTGATTCTTGACCTGTGAATTTCCAGATATTTCATCTTCGTTCCAGAGATTTCAACAGGAAGATGCTCATGAATTCCTGCAATGTTTTCTTGATAGACTTGACAGCTCATGTGATAATTTAATGAGAAAGGAGACACCTTTGTCACTATAGGATGACAACTTAGTCAAGATCTTTGGTGATCGTGTTGTTAGCAAGGTAAGAACTCAACTGTGATTTCCTCATTTTCCTATTCTTAATTCTCTGTTCACAAATGAATATTGCTTTTGGCCAAAACATTGATGCAAGATTTAGCGTTTCCTTTGGATAATTCAGATTTATATGCATCTGTATGAACTAAAATTGATGTTCATTTAGGGAAATAAATCAAGAGCTTGAAATGGACATTCATTTTTCACTTAATTGGTACTTATTGCAATCTCTATGATATTTAAAATCCAGTTAATGTGCTGCAATTGTAATCACTCTTCAGACACTTATGAGCCTTCAGTTGACTTGAGTTTGGAGATTAATGATGTTGATACCCTTTTAAGTCCTCTAGATTCTTTCACAAAAGTGGAAAAGATTGAAGATGCCGACACAAAGTTTATATGCGAGAGTTGTAAGGAAGAGGTGCTGGTTGAGAAGCAGCTTATGCTGGAGCAGGCGCCTGTTGTGTCAGCTTTGCATTTGAAGAGATTCAAGAATTATGGCTCTTAATGTGGAGAAAATTGAAAAGCATGTGGACTTCCTATTGGAGCCGGACTTGGAGCCTTACACCAGGACTAATGAGGATAATGTGAGTTCATGTTATTGGAAGTTAAAGTAAACCCTTTCAGCTGTTTTCGCGTTGATTATTTGAAATAAATCTAGCCTGAATGAACTGCATTCAAGCTTCATGTTTCTTACTAGCTCCGTCCCGAAATGAATGTCCAAAAACTTTTCCAAATTTGCTCTTGAACAAGAGCAACTTTGAAATTTTTTGGGACATTCATTTTGGGATGAAGGAAGTAGTATTATGACCTGGATTTGGAAGCACTACCTAATATACTGCCTCTAACACTCTCTCTTTCTCCCACACAGGTGGATTTGAAGTACGATCTTTATGCCGTTGTTGTGCATACTGCATGGACTTCCACTTTTGGGCATTACTATTGCTTCATTCGGGCTGCCCCTGACACATGGTTCAAGTTTGATGACTCAATGGTAATATATATGTAATCCACATTTTCCTAAATTTCACCTCAAGTTGTCTGCTGTTTGTATATAATGTCAGAAAAAGTAATTTTATTTTTCTTTTTAATAGAATTGTTCGATTAATTCATGTGTTTGATTTATTTTATTTTGTTTTGAGTTTTTCAACTTTTAGATGAAGTTCTCAGGTTGCATTGCTTCAAGAAACATGGATAAACTTCTTTAACACCTAATTTTAATTGGTAGGTTACTAGGGTTCGAGAAGCTTATGTACTTTCCCAGGAGGCCTACATTCTGTTCTATACAAAACAAGGCACACCTTGGATTTCAAGTTTTATGGAAACATTCAAGCCATTGTTAGATCCCAATCTATCTAATGCTTCACCGAAGTCAGTTTTGGACAGCTCCATGTTGTGCCTAAATGTGCCTTCAGATAATTCTAATAATGTCAATGAAACCAGTGAAGTTGGATATGAATTTCCTGCAGAGCCCTTTAGACATTACGGCAATGAATTTCTTAAGGAGGACAAAGCTGACTTTGACCGGATGGATACTTCATTACCCTCCGAGACAATCAAGTCTGAAGTTGAGAAAGTTCTTTTGCCATCCGTCCCAAGTGCCCGTAAAGGAAATAACTTCAATCGCGAGCTGGGTAAAGTTGATAACAGTATTGTCACTCCAAAAACGCCACCCAGATCCTATAGCCCGGATATATACAAGGAAGAAGCATCACCAGGTAAATTAAATTGATTGGTGATTTTCTTGGGGTGTTACCCAGTGGCCAATCCACATAGAAGGCGTAGGGTCATTCAACACCCTTGGCTTTTAAAACATGCCATTTTAATACCTTTTAAAATTTGGAAAAATACACTACTTTTTTTTTTCTATTTCGACCCCCATTATTTTTGGTAAAATTTGTACTCCCTCTATCCCAAAATGAATGACCATTTTGAATTTAAGGGCCGATTTGAAAAGGATGAATTTTAGTAGCAAAAATTCAAAAATATTCTTATTATTCACTTTCAAACTTTTAGCTTTGCAAAAATATTTAATGAACTATGAAGTAGTAGTTGCCAAAGAGCTCTTGCTCATTTTGACCCCCTTTATTCAATTTGGGACGGAGGGACTATTATAATATCATTTTGACCACCATTATTCCAAATTTCTATATGATAAGCATAATTCTTTATTTAATAACAGTCTTGACCCCTTTCTAAATAATTTCTGGCTTTGTCACTGGTGTTGCCTATGTTGTTTCTCTATGTTTGGTAAATGACCTTAAATTAGTAGTTTAACTGTAATGGACATTGCAGAGGTAGTTTTCTCCTCAAAACGGCTTCAAGTTAAATCAGTGGACAGGGTATCTTCAAAAAGGCAATTCAAGAATGATATGAATGATCCTAAAATAAAGGAGGCTTTCAGACAGTGTAAAAAGATGCATAGTACAAGGGGCGCCGCGCTTTTTGAGGCTGCCATGGAAGGGTCTCAAAGTGAAGGTTCTTTGACCAACAAGAGCACGAAAAGAATTGCATCAACTCCAAACAGGAATTATAGTCAATCGAGTGATCGGCGGAAGCAGAACCATAACTCATTCTCACATCCTGTTGCTGCTGCAAGTCTCCAATGATCAGGTTTTGTTGTCAATGTGAATATATGTGTCCCTTTTTAATTTTAGGCTTCTGTAGTTGTGACAACCGAATTTCCTTTTGATGCTATAAACAAACTACAAAGTTCTTGTAACTTTTCTTGTCATAAAAGTGAAAAAAAAAAATCAAGGTTTAGGTAGCTTGGCTCACTTTGCTTATTGGGGTTAATTCCATGCCCACCCCTGTGGTTTAGGCAAGTATCATTGCCCGCTTGAGGTTTGGTTTCGTCTCATTTCTCACTCCGATCAATTTCATGTTATCGAAATGACTATTTTACCCCTAAATTTACTCATTGCCAAGTCAAAGTACTTGATTAGTCACTTTAGAGATTAATGGGAAAAATAGTTATTTTGTTTAAAGTTGATAGAAGGGGGGCAGTGACCTGAAATCAAGCCAAACCAAACCAAACCTCAAGGGTGCATTGATACTTGTCCAAATTTCAGGGGTGAGAAGTGCAAATAACCCTATTCGAAAGGGACAAGCTCACCAGTCATCCCTGTATTATCCCAAATTCTGTCATTAGGTCCCTGCATCAAGACTTTGCATGTTATTGACCAAAATACACATCTTTTGCATGTTGTTGGTCCTTCACTCTTAACACTGTTATAACTTGAGTCATTAAATTCAAAAACTTAATCAATGATTTAATGTAGGAGATTAAATGATAATTTGAAATATTCAAGGTCAAAAATAAACACTAACAAATTTATACTCCATCTCCCCCCCCCCCTCCTCCCACACAATGAGACCTAAATTATAATCCTTTCAAGCCCCTACAGCCAATCTTCTCTCTCTCTTTTTTTTCTCTGTTTCTCTCTGCTCCCCAAAAGAGAGAATCAGTGAAGATGATTACTACTATGATAATGCCTCCAGGCCACCACCGCCAGAGCTTTCCACTACACACCTTTCCGATGTTTCCTCTGACTGTTGGCTCGTGATCTGATGGTGCAGTAGTCGTTTGACCTCCCTGAGCATGTGGTGGTGGTTATCGACGCCTTGAAGGAGTTCTCAGTTGAGCCACGTGAGTGGATACTTGAGAATATGAGCTTGATGCTTGTTGCACCATCACTCCTTTGGGTGTCAAAACATGGATTAATATACCGTGTGAGTTTGTTTTAAAACTCCCACATGTTTGTTCGAACCGCGATATCACTTTCCATATTTCCATATTAGTATGATATTATTCGATTTGGATCTCAAATTTCACATGAATTTATTTTTGGGATCTACGAAAATGTCTCATACTAATAAAGTGGGTGAGCGCTTTTATATACAGAACAGTTTCTTACTCAATTGCCCACATGAAACTTTGGTTATCCCAACAATGTTTATTTACAATCATATTTTTAAACGTAGACTCTTTAGAATGCTACAGACTACAGAGGTAGAAAAGGCAATTCTCCCTCCTTCCTTGTTTTGCCCCCAAACTTTAGACCCTTATTTTATCGGTCCAAATTTATTGTTCAAGCAAATGTATTTTGCAAACGGCATCTCAAAATCGTAACGCATAACATTGTGGGCAAACTAGTAAACAATAATAGGTTCCGAGTGTATGACCTCTTTGGCCAAGTAATTTTGTGATTTTTGAAACTTCACAAGTTGCATGATTACAATCTATAAATAGTTATTTTTACATTATTTGTTTGAGCATTTTTCAAGATAAAAATGTAATAGATGGGTAGAATCTTCACCCTTATTTTCCAAAATTTCCCTATGAGGTGTAGCCATTAATCAATAAGGTATTTTACTTCGAGTTTCCTTGTCACATCAGATAAATAACTCCATTTAACATCTACTACATTTTTAAGATTTCTTTTTGATCATATTGGGATGTTGGAGAAAACAAAATGTACTACTTGATAATCAATTATTTACGAGACTTACTAGTATGGAGTGGAGATCAATCAATTGAAAGAGTATGGACTCTTGGAATCGCACCAACACTATTGTTATTATTGTTAAATTGTTAACATTGTTAAGAGTCGTGTGCTTTGTTTTTTTGCTTTTCCGTTGATATATGGATCGAAGCTTTCTACATTTGGATTTGGAGTATAAATAAACGGGTTGGGGGCTCAAAGAAAATCACGCATTCTAGAAGCAAAAACCGAGTGATCAGATTTTGGGTTTTTTAGAAAGCTTATTTGAAGTGTTCACGACTATGTTTCATTCATGTTCACTTCATCAAAGCCTAGAGAGAAGGATTATAAGTATTAAATATCATTTTTGCAAGGGAAATTAATTTAGATAAATTGGTAAGTTGTATCATTTTTGGATGCATGCATCACTGAAATTACCCGGATCCGGCTCGCGCGCGGACCCCTGCATCTCGCATTTGTCGCTTTTTCGGGAAAGTCGCCCGGATCCGAGAGGCAGCGCGTTCGCGCCCCGGCATCTGGCTTATTCCGCTTTAGCGTGTTGGAGGTGTCTCGCCGTTTTGTTTTCGCATTTGTAGAATCGCCACGCCGTTTTTATTAAGCCCAAAACATTGAAAAAGGGCATCAGTTTAAAAATAAACTATTTTTGTGTGATGAGATTTTGAGTTCGGAGGTCAGATGACTCCTCGGGAAGAGAATATTAGAATCTTAGAGCTCACCCGAGTCGCCTCGTAAAAACGAGTCTTTCGGATACCCCTAATATTCTTTAAATGTTGTGTGTGTGTGTGCGCGCTTTTAAAAATGCTTGCTGTATCGGATGTCTACATTGTACACTACGTATTGAAATGTATTGAAATAGTAATGGAAGGAAGCCTTACCAATGTTGGTTCGCGTCTGTCTTCCGCTGGGGAATAGTGTTTGAGGATGAAATAATGTTCCGGCACGGACCGGGATTGCTTCGGGAGGGGCCGGTTGTCTGCGGACAGAGTTTCGGCGTGAGTTGAGATTGTAGGCTGCGTTCGGGCAGAGGTTCGGCGTGCGTTGGGATTGCAGGGATTACTCGGGGCGGAGTTTCGGCGTGCGTTGGGATGGCGGGAGTCAGCTCGGGCGAGTTTCGGCGTGCGTTCAAGCTCTGGTTTGACTCGGAAAGAGCCGGACACCTTGGGAAAGACTGTGCAAGGCCTCGGAGTACCACGAGGGGCCTCAGAGTACCTCGAGAGTGCCTCGGGGCAGCGCGGGAGCATCACGGGAGCGCTCGGAGAGGCTTCGGAGCACCTCGAGGGGGCTCGGAAGGCCTCGGAAGGATCCGAAAGGGGCCGGGATTGCCCCGAGGGGTCTTAGAAAGGGAGCCTGAAGGCTTAGGGAGAGAAGAGAAGAGGGAGGTGTGAATGAAATGGGAGGGGGAGCCCTCTATTTATAGTGGTAGTTTTTGTGCAAAGAGGTCCGTACGGACCTTGTAGGTTATCCAGAATTTTAGTTTTCCTCGATTTGAGGGAATCTGTAATAATTGTGAATATTCCGGAATGATGGTGTCCCCGCGCAAAGAGGTCCAGATTTTAACATCTCAGCATGCAAAGAGGTCCGTACGGGCCAACCATGCATGGGGGTAATGATGTTTTTCGGGATTTGAGGGAATATTGTGGACTTTAAGGGGATTCAGTAATTATTGCAACAAAGAGGTCCGTACGGACCACTTATACTTTTCCAATTTCCTGAAAATTCTCAAAAGGTCCTTTTGTCCCTTTTTATCCCAGAAAGGCTCCTCCTCCTTGTTTCGACCGAGGGTTTTTGAGGGTTTGAGTGCAGAGGTCTTCGAGACTCGTGCTCAGAGTCCGCGGTGTTTCCCATGTGCTCTAAGAGGGTGATCCAGTTGGGTACTTACGAAGCCCTCGACGACGTCACTTACTGAGGAAGTGGGGTCGCTGAAAAGATAAGTGGTCCTAACTGGATCGCGTGCCGGGAGAGGAAGCGACCGTGAAGGTCGGGGTGAGGACGTGGCGGTGTCCTATCGTGTGACCGTTTAGGTCACTGGCCGGACCCCGCGATAGGATTCCTACGTATCCCTGGCGAGAATCAAGCCCGATCGTAGTTCGGGTGTGGGGTAAGTGTTTGTGGTGCACGAGGACCCAGGGGTCCTCTCGATCAAACTCTGTACGGTGGACGTGGGCGGTGTCCCGCTGCGACCGCATATCGATGGGCGGTGACGTGGCGGCGTCCCGCGACCGTGAGGCTCACGGCCGGGACCCCGCGATAGGATTCCTACGTATCCTCGGGAATCAAGCCCGATCGTAGTTCGCAGGTCGTGGAATTTGTGGAGCGATGTGGGCGTGGTGGTGCCCCGGGCATCGTGGTGACACCGAGGCCGGGTAAGGACTGGGGTGGTGTCCTATCGCGCGGTGACCGCCGAGGTCAATCGCGAGGACGCGGTGGCGTCCCGGGATGGAAATTTTACGATTTTCCTAATCGGGTGATTTAAGGGCCTTCCGGCCGTAGGATAATGATTTGGGAGGTTTATACGGCCTTCCCCGAGTGATTTAAAGCCTTCCGGCCGGAGGTAGCGATGCTGGAGGTTTATACGGCCTTTCCTGGACCGAGTGATTTAAAGCCTTCCGGACGGGAGGTAGATGAAGGAGGACTTCAATCATCTTCCAAGTTGTCAGTGCCAGCGCGTGAGGACTTGAATCATCTTCTCGCGGCCGCTGGCAGGCTCATGAGGACTTGAATCGTCTTCTCCGCTGGTCGGTCACGCGCACGCGCGAGGACTTGAATCGTCTTCGGCCGTGCCGTCGCGCCACGCGCGAGGACTCAATCGCCTTCTTCGGGCTGCGGCTTGCGCTACGTGCGGTGAGGACTCTGAATCGTCTTCTCGGCTGCGGCCAGGCTACGAGGACTCAATCGCCTTCGGCCGCGGCCGTGCTACGCGTGAGGACTCGAATCCGTCTTCCGTCCGCTGGCCAGTGCTACGCGCGAGGACTCAATCATCTTCTCGGGCCGCTGGCGCGAGACTCAATCATCTTCGGTCCAGGAGGCATGGTTCTTGAGCCTCGACATGTGAGAAGTGCGACCGACTCTTTGTCCTGGTTGGGAAAAGGGGCGGACTTATAATGACTCGCCGTGCTTATCCGTCTGGGATCATCAGGCCTCAGAGGCTTTTCCTCGCCGAGAAGGCGCCACCTGCTTACTTTGGCTCTCGCGTTGTCGGCCGAGCGTTGGGAGGCTGCCTCGAGATTTGTGGCCGGGAGGTGTCGTTCCTTCGCGCTTGTTTTTTGCCGCTGAGTGGGCGAGGTCCGGCTTACACCGACGGCCGGCTGGAGCGGGCGAGGTCCGGCTACACCGACGGCCGCTTGAATTGCCGCTGAGCGGGCGAAGTCCGGCTTACACCGACCGGCTGGTTGGAATTGCAGCTGCTGAGCCGGGCGAAGTCCGGGCGTGTGGTTGAATTGCCGCTGAGCGGGCGAAGTCCGGCTTACATCGACGGCGGCGTTGAATTGCCGCTGAGCTGGGCGAAGTCCGGCTACACCGACGCCGCCGGTAATTGCCGCTGAGCGGGCGAAGTCCGGCTTACACCGACGGCCGGTGGTCAATTGCCGCCGGTTAAGGACCAAACCGCATCAATTTGCCGAAATAGGCCTTTGGGGATGCTGGGGCAAAGATTATAAGGCGTAAAAGTAATTTGGCCCTCCTGTGCAAGAAGGTCCGTACGGACCAACCTGGGATGTAAAGAGGTCCGTACGGACCAGGTTGGCTTTTTACAGTTCCCAGATTTTGACTGGGTTAAAAACCCGAGGCCCCCTTCATTTCTTCTTCTTCAGTTCGTGCATCCGAGAGAGAGAAAGAGAGAAAACCTCCATTGTTATACCAAAATCCTCCATTTTTAGCTTGAATTGTTCGCAATGGCGGAAGGATCTCGGAGAGGTCGTCGACAACGCAGTCAAGAAGTGATCGAGCAACGGATGGAGCTCCAAAGAAATTGGATCTCCTTTGTTCCATCTTCGAAGAACCCGGATGTATTATATCCGAATCCGGAGGTGCACAATCGTCGATCTAGGAACGTCGGGGAGGTAAGAAATCCATTTCGTCTCGATTCCTTGCTTGAAAATTTTGAATGCTAGAACTAGGTTTTAGTTTTTCGCATTTTGGGGCTTTTGTTATTTGCCATGCCTTTTGTGGAATTCTTGATGAATTGTTGAAATTGGGCATGTAAAAAATTGTGGGTATGTGAATTTTGTGCAGAAATGTGTAGATTAGCTCTTATTTGTGAAAATAAAGTGCTTCTCTAATGAATTGCATGCTTTGGTGTTTTGTACATTATGCTTTTTATGTATGTACAATGTGGGAAAAATTGTCATGTAGGGACAAATTTTGTAGAAAAAATGTGACATGTGCCGTGTTTTGTGACGGGTTTTGTCTGAAAGTATGTGCCGTGTAGGGACGGACTTTTCTTTTGAAAATGTGTTATGCAGTGTGTGCCATTTTTTTGGGTGACAGACTCTGTGGGGAAAGTATGTGCAATATGTGCCGTGTTTTGTGACGGGTTATTTTGAAAATGTGTCGTGTAGGGCTTAATCCCTCTTTTGAGAAAATTTGGACAGTGTGCCGTGGTTTTTGTGACGGATCGCATGTAAAAATTATGTGCAATATGTGCCGTGTTCTCGTGATCGGGATATATGTGAAAATTATGTGCAATATGTGCCGTGTTTTGTGACGGGATATATGTGCTTTGATTTTCTTTTTTGGTATTTTGCATTAAGTACATCGTGGACCGACGTACCTCGCCGTGTTTACCCGCAGGATGAGGGGCCTCTGGCCGGGAAAGCCAAGAAGATGAAGACTCGGGATCGCCGAGGCCGTTATTGAGTTGTGGCAATGATGCCTGGACATTTCGTGGATGGCGGTGCCGAGCCCCGTGGAGGCCGGTCTATGCTTCGCCCGGGCGTGTTCGTGGAGAACTCGGCTGGGTTTTCGACACGAGGAAGAACAAGAGCATCTTCCTTGGCCTTTCGAGTATTGGTGGGATACCACCCACACCTTCCATCCGAGCCGGGAGAGGCGACGGTGACGCCCACCGATTTTGCCGCTATTACCGGCTTTCCTTCAAAGGAGGGCCAGCCATGCGGCGAGATAGGATAGCCGAGGATGTGGCCGACCGAGCCGCCGGGCTTTGCGCCTGTTCCTCGCAGGGTCTCGCATGTTGTATAGTGATGTTGAGATGAGGATCACGGCCAGTATCGGGGCCTATGTTCGGGGTACCGGCCAGGTGACGGCGGAGCACTCGGCGCGCTCCTTCCCGTGGTTTGCGCTTTCCGAGACTTTGTTCTCGAACCACTCGACTACGGCTCCTTTTGCTCGCCGGAGAGCTTGATTGACTTGGAGGGAGTTTGTGACATAGCTTGGGGCGAGGCGGGCCTGGCCGAGCTTTACTTCTCCTCGATCGGCTCAGCAGGTGTGGCGCGCCTGGCTTGTTTTGACTTTGCTTTGGAGGTATGAGTTTATTGTCGTTTTTGATTTAGCAACTTGTCGTTTCTCCGTTTTCTTTTGCACCGAGCCTTTTCTCGCTTTTGTCACTGTGTGTGGTTCTATGAGATCTTTCAAGCTTCCCGTGGGATAGAGATCCTGGGGCCATAGCGTCTATCCCGCTATGTTAGGGCCGGGCACGCCCGGCGAGGAAGAGGAGGACCAGCAGGGGTAAGCTCACCATTTCCTACGGGGAGGTGCAGGAGCATCTGGAGAGAGATAGCCCGGAGAGGTTTGTTCTGTATCCCTGGGTTCGGTACGAGGCTGATGAGTTCGAGGGGGCTCCCAGTGACGGCGCAAGCCGGAAGATGCCGCGGGGCCCGACTTGCGACGTCATGTACCTGGGAGAGCGTGTCTTCGGGCAAAGATGGCCCTGCATGCTTCCCTTGGCTCCGAGGGACCCACCTTTCGGGATGTTGGATTCCTGGATATGGATGTATTGGAGTTTGAGAGGTATTCGGCGTGCGAGTGCCCAGCGAGTTTGTCTTGTATCGAGAGGAGTATGGAGCCTTCGTGAGGAGGAAGCCGAGGACGCCATGTGTGTGGCGAGGGAGAGGGAGGCCGGTCCGCAGTGGTCCCCTGCAGGTTCCGGTGCTCGGGCCGGACTTTACGTATGTTCGTGGGGATTCCTCGAGGAGGAGGGTGTCCGTATTCCGTCCCCGAGCAGCTCCCCGCCGCCTACCGAGTGGATCCCGATAGACCGCGAGTGTGCTTACTCTTTTCCATCTTGGCATTTTTCGTATTTTTCTTTTTGTTGTCGAGTATGCCCGTATTGTTGAGCGTTTCTTTGGGCCGCTTGCTTGTGCAGTCCCGGGAGAGCCTTTGACATGCTGACCCGCCGTTACGCGGCGATGCGGTCTTTCGCGAAGAAGATGGCGTCGAAGATGTCTTGCCGGTCTTAGCGACGTGTGCCAGCGTACACGCCGATGCCTTCGAGGCATTCTGTAGATGTTCCTCCACCGAGAGCCGAGCCGGAGCCACAGGAGGAGGGACCTTCGCGGGGCGGCATAGCATGGATGCCGGACGTCTTCGGAGCTCCGAGGTCGCTGCACTTTACCAGCTTCTTTCCTCCGCAGATGCACAGGTGAGGGTTCGTCGAGCCTTCCTTCTTCGATCCTTTCGTCGGATTTGATCCTTCGATTACTTTGAGTACCAACCTCCTGAGGGGGCTCGCACTCGATGACGAGGATGTGGCCGGCGACTTCACCGGATGCCCGACTTCTCGCTTGATGATCTGGGGAGGATGATGATGTCGAAGAGTCGGATTAGGGCTTATTTGCTTTCCCTCTTTCCATATCTTCTTTTTTTTTTTTTAGCAAATGACATTTATTGGTACCTTTAATAAAACACTTGTATTTGCATGGCAAAAGTATTTCATTTTAAGATGTAATGTCGTTTTTTTGATTCCCGGGAATTGTCCTAGGAATGGTTGCTATATTATTTTTTATTTTTTTTGCATGCCACGTGAGCTGAGAGTGCGTTTGTGGGTAGTGTATGTTTGCCGGAAATGGCTTTGGCCGTTGTTTGGGCGCTTTGGAGCAAGGTCCCGCCGGGAACAGTGGTTGTTATACTGTTTGCTGAGAAAGTGGGGCCAAGATGCAATAAGGTCCGTACGGACAGACCTAGGTTGCAAAGAGGTCCGTACGGACCATCCTTGCTTTTGGGAAGGAAATAAATGCTTTCCAGTGTCTGGTCTTTCCCCATTCCCCATTTGCAGCCATTTTCGAGCTTTCTTCCCCATTTTCTCTAGGAACCTCCATTTTTGCCATGGATTCTTCGTGCGTTCCTTAATTTTGCCGAGGCTTTCGCAGAGAGGCAAGCACACTTCCTTGAGCAGCTGAAAACGTGGATGCGACGCCGTATGAGGCATCGTAGACGGGCTTTCGAGGTAAGGTTTCGTCTTTGCTCGATTTGGTCTTTTAAGGAGTCGGGTTCCCGATTGGGAGTTGTTGCGGGCCGCCGCGAAGTTCGGGATGTTAGGAGGCATGTGTATTGCTTTTCCTACAATGAAATGGTGCCCACTTTCGAGGATTTTCGGGCTTTGATTGGAGGACCGGAGGTGGAGGCCATCTCGCTTCCTTTCGATTGGTGGTGCCGCCGCGAGCGTGAAGCTTGCAGTGCTTTCTTCATACTTCGTTGGAAGAAGTGCAGGCATGATCCTTGATTCGGGTCATATTGACATTTCCGAGCCGCCTGAGCGGTTCATGGTTGATGATGAGAGTGATGTCTCTTGGGACGCATTTGCCTTGTGCGTGACGGCGACGCTTTTCATGGTCGCCTCCTTGGCATTTGCGATGGCGCTTGCTAGATGTGGTTGGGCACCGCAGAGCCGGAGAGGATATTGTCCCGTTGGTGCCGGGGGAGACTCTTCATGGTATTGACCGTCCGGCGACCGGGGATCGGTTCATGAGAGGGGGAAGCCCCGCTTGCTCACCTTGTGGCCGCGAGAGAGACTTCAGCCACGCCCGAGGCTCCGACGTCGTTTAGCCCGCGGTCATTTGCTCGCCGACCTCTTGTGTCGGATATGGATCACCCCGCCCGGGAGAGATGGATGGCACGGCTTGGTACGCATCGATCCGCTGCGGGTTCCTCACTCGGGGGATCGAGACTAGGAGGGTCTTTCAGAAGGGTCCTATGTCGTCGAGTTCCAGGTTTGTCTTGGTCCTCCTTCTATATTCCGTCGCTTGTTTCCGCAGCTCGGGATGAAGCAGAGCCTCATTGGCCGGGATGACCTTGCTACTACGGAGATAGCTCCTCTTTGTATGGCGCCTGTGTGTGCTTTCTTGTATTTTCCGAGGGTATGGAAGTATTCCGCTTCCCTCCCGCGGTGCTCCTTAGACGTCTGGGAGAGTGTCGTATTGACGACTCGCACTCCGGCCCGGTATGAGCAGCGTGTCAAGGGCAGTCCCAAGTGGCTTTGGGAGAGCGTGCGTGTAGCGATTCTGGGACCCGCTGCCGTAGTAGCTATTGCCTTAGGAGTGCCGAAGCCTGGTCTCGACCCTCAGATGTGACGGGAGACACTTTGTTTGACTACGAGACTAGAGTTGACCGACCGACGGGGAGAGGTCCTCTTTGCACTCGCAGGGAGGAGATCCGAGCCGAAGCACGGCGAATGAAGCCCCGAGAGCCGCCGGATTGTTTGACTCTACGGGAGGACCCCGATCTCTGACCGAGAGACGCAGAGCCGGTTCGCGTGGAGCGAAAGAAGACTCGCCGGGACGAGGGAAGAAAGGGAAGAATGGCGAGGGACAAGCGCAGATGGCGCGGAATGACCTCCTAGGTATCCATTCATTGCATTGCAAACACATTATTTGTTAAATGTATTAAGTCGTTTTTTAGCATGTTGTGAACTCGAGAGTAGACCGTGCTTGAACTCATCAAGAAATGTTGTAACCGTTAGTGATTTGTGATTTACTTTTAAAGCTTTGTCGAGACGCAAGATCTCTTGTTCGCTTTTGTTTCTTTTGTGCAACCTTGCGGCGTCCATCTTTGACTTTTCGTTGCATTCGCGGACCGAAGGGTACCGGGCCTTGACGGCAATCCCTTTGCTTGGGCTTTCAGGTTTGGCCGAGAGGTTGGATGATCCTCGACAAGTTGTTTTGACGGTCATTTCCGTAGCTTCCTTGCCTCTTGTTGGCGCTCGGGCTCTTGACCTCTTTTTTGTAGCTTCGCTTGAGCTTTTTTTTTTTTATTTTTTTTTTTTGTGAGCCCTTGCTCGAGCTCTTTTTTTTTTTTTTTTTTGAAGCGCGTGAGGGCGAAGACAAGCCCCCGGCTCGAAGCGCATACGGGTCGGCCGTTTGACGTTGAGTGACCCTTAGGATGTCCTTTGATGTTGCCGCCGTCGTTTGACTTGGTCAAGGTAACGTTGGGGCGTGCTCTTGAAAAGTGCGTAGCTTGATGGAGGTCTTGATTGACATTCAAACTTTTGACTTTTTTGTGTGTTTTTAGACCGGACCAATTAAGGTTGCCTACGTTCCCTGACTAGAGGGCTCAGTCCGCGTAGTTCGACACTACATGGAGTGCCAAGAGATGCACAGCTTGTTCTTCTTTAGGCGAAGTATCTCGCGAAGTTTGCTTCCGTTGACTGGATTCATGAAGGGATTGCCGTCTAGGTCCTGTCGCCTTCATGGCACCTCCGGAGAAGATCTTTCAACCACGAAAGGGCCGATCCATGTTGGTTCCCATTTTCCCAAAGGGTTGGTTCGAGCGGGAGGCTTTTCGAGTACCAGTATCGCCTTCCCCGATGTCTCGGGACTTGACTTTCTTGTCGAAAGCTCTAGCCATCCCGCTGATAGGCTCGGACGTGTTCCATGGCCTTTAGTCGTCGCTCGTCTAGCGTGAGCCAATTGGTCATGTCGGCCGAGCCATTCGACTTCGTTGACGTCATTTTCCAAAGAAGACTCTGGAGTGAGGGAATTTCCAATTCAATGGGAAGGACTGCTTCCATCCCGTATGTCGTGGCGAATGGTGTTTCTCCCGTGGTCGTTCGACCGATGTTCGGTAGCCCCAAAGTGCAAGGTGCAGCTTCTCGGGCCAATCTCGTCCTCAGGTGGTCATTTTTCTGATGATCCGTTTGAGGGTCTTGTTTGTCGCTTCTACGGCGCCATTCGTTTGTGGCTGGTAGGGAGAAGACTTGTGGCGTGTGATCTTGAATTCGGCCAACACCGTCGCATTCCCTTCGAAGTGTGAGCCGTTGTCCGATATGACCTCATTCGGGATGCCGTATCGGCGCATGATGTTCTCCTTGAGGAAATGTGCGACTTTCTTGGAGGCGAGTACCTTGTAGGACTTGGCTTCGACCCATTTGGTGAAGTAGTCGATGGCTACTAAGATGAACTCGTGACCGTTGCCGCTCCGGCGGAGCGATTTTCCCGATGACGTCAATTCCCAAGTGGCAAATGGCCGTGGTGTAGTCATGCAAGAGAGATCGTGGGGAGGTAGATGATTGAGGTTGGAGAACCGTTGACACTTGTCGCAGCCTTCTGACAAAGTGGATGCAATCCGCTCCATGGAGATCCAAAAGAGTAGCCCATCCCGAGAATGATTTGCATCGTGGCTCGCGTTCATGTGGGGACCGCAAGCCCCATTGTGGACTTCTGCTCATGAACTCGCTTGCTTCTTCCCCGGGCCGATGCAACAGGAGTGGTCCTTGGTAGCGTTTCTTGTATAGCATGTCCCCAAGGATGACGAAGTGAGAGGCGAGGCATTTTAGGGCCATGATGCTCTTGGCTTTGACCCCTTCTTCCGTGTTGGCCTTCCTCGTTCATGAAGGCGGTTTCCGTTCTTGAGGTATTGGAAGATCCGGTTATACCATGGCTCATTGACGGGCTTGGGTTCTGGTTCGATCTCACAACAAGAGGCGTGAATTTCCTTTCGTCCGACTTTGAAGGGTTTGATTGCTTTTCCTTCGTGGATTTCCACAAGTGAAGCCAAGGTGGCTAAGGCATCTCGCAAACCCGTTTCGGCCTCTTGGCAAGTAGTGGAAGGTGACCTCTTCGAATTGTGTGATGAGGTCCTCCATGCAGCATGGTATTTTTGCAAGCCTGGGTCTATGGTTTTCCACTTGTTGGAAACTTGGTTGATGATCGTGGCCGAGTCCCCATAAACTTCGAAGTTTCGGACATTCCTCTCGAGTGCGGCTTGTAGTCCCAAGAAGACAGCTTCATATTCGGCGGCATTGTTGGTTACCTCGAAATTGAGCTTTATGGCGATTGGGGTGTGCTCGCCCTGGGATCGACCAAGAGCATACCGATGCCGTTTCCTTTTTTGTTGGCCGCTCCATCGAAGAACAGCTTGCCATAGATTTTCGCCTTCGAGTGCAAAGATTCCCTCATCTCGGGAATTGTGGTTCGTGGCCTCGAGCCTCGTGGTTGGGAAATCACCATTGTTCACCCATTGCCCGTCCCTTGATTGACTTTTGGTTAACGTACTTGATGTCAAATTCCGCTAGGAAGAAGGACCATTTGGCGAGCCTCATTGACAGAGATGGTTTTTCGAAGAGGTATTTGACTGGGTCCATTTTGGAAACCAAGTGTACCGTGTGCGACTGCATGTAGTGCCGCAATTTTCCGACAACCCATACCAGTAGCCGCGCAGTTTTCTCGAGGGCCGAGTAATTGAGTTCGCCGCCTTGAAACTTTCGACCGACGAAGTAGATGGCGCTTTCGACTCGTGACTCCTTCTTTTCTTGACAAAGCATGGCTCCAACCGCGGTGTCTGGCCACAGCTAGGTATAGCAACAGGCTTCTCCTCGTGGGGAGGACAGGGAATCGGAGGACTCACAAGGTATGCCTTTATTTCTTCAAAGGCATCTTGGCATTCCGAGTTCCATTCGATGTCGGCGTTCTTCTTCATCGTTTGAAGATTGGCTCGCACATACGGAGGTCAATTGGTTGACGAAGCGGCCGATATACCGCAGCGGCCCATGAAGCTTTTCACCTCTCGTCCGAGTTTGCGGTGGTCTCATTTCGATGATGGCCTTGATCTTTTGAGGATCAACCTCGATGCCTCTCTCGGTGACCATGTATCCCAAGACCTTGCTCGCTAACCCCAAATGTGCATTTGGCGTGGTTTAGCCTCATTGAGTGTTTTCTGAGGCGATCAAGAACTTTCTCAAGTCTCGTGAGGTGTTGTCCATCCGATCCCTTGAGCGGATGATCATGTCATCGACGTACACTTCGATCTCTTTATGGATCATATCGTGGAAGAGGGCGGTTGCCGCCCGTTGGTAGGTAGCCCCAGCCGTTCTTTAGTCCGAACGGCATTACCGTGTAGCGCAGGTTCCCCAGGGGTTGTGAAGGCCGTCTTTTCTTGATCTTCTTCGGCCATCTTGATTTGATTGTAGCCGGCAAACCCGTCCACGAAGGACTTGACTTCGAAATTGGTCAGAGTGTCTACCAACATGTCGATGTTGGGTAGTGGAAAATCATCCTTGGGACTTGCTTTGTTGAGATCTCTAAGTCCACGCAGCAAGCCGCACTTTTCCGTTGGCCTTGGTGACCGTGACTATATTGGAGAGCCATGTGGGGTACTCGATCACCCCGATGAAGCCGACGCGGAGCATCTTCTCGATCTCTTCCTTGACTTGTAAAGACCATTCTCGGCTTGATTCGGCGTAGCTTTTGCTTGATGGGCTTAGCCTCTGGATTCAAGGGAATCCGGTGTTCTACAATGTTTGGATCTAATCCAGCATGTCTTGGTAAGACCAAGCGAACACGTCCACGAATTCTTTGAGCAAAGGGGCCAATGCGTCTTGCTCGTGCCGGTGAAGAAACTTCCGATTTGCGTCTCTTTTCGCTCTTCAAATAGCCTCCCAAATTCACTTTGGTTAAAACCTCCTGCAGCTGGGCCCGGTTTTTCTCTCGTTTGACAACATGCTTAAAGATGTGCTTAATGTATTGTTCGTTTAATGTGTCTCGCTTCTTTATCAAGTGAATCGTTATTAACCTGCTTTGTGTGTTAGTTAATTTATCGCTTGTTAAAGATGCAATGAGAGGATACTTAAAGATCGAAGCATTCATTAAGAGCATACGGGAATACATTATTGGCAATGAGTTCGTAATCTTCCGGCGTGAGGCCATCGATGACTCGAGAGACTCAAATTCAAAGATAATGGACTCAGATGAGTTTTGACACCGGACTCTAGGACTCGAGAGGTCGACTCAAGTTGTTCGATCATGTCCTTTTGGCCGGGCAAAGGGGTCCGAGAAGGTGGCCCAGCTTATTGAGTGGCAAATGAGCTTGATAGGAGGCGGGGTTTGAAAGGCTTTGTGTCACCGTTCCCAATCATGGCTATCACAGAGTTATCGAAACAAAATCGATTAGATCCGGCATCTCGATTTCTTCTTTGAAGAGCAGTGTGGAGCAAAGGCTCGTTCCAAGCATCGTCTCGCGGAGTCTTTGCTTTTGCCTTGGGCATTACTAGCTCGAATGCACTCGTCCCGCTTGTTTAAGGCAGGAGTGTTGACAGAGAGTTTTTCGAGTTCTTCGCCAAAGAGGGGGTTTTCCCGAACCAAAACTCGTTGTGAATAGTGGTGGTCATGGATCCCGTAGAGGCGGTGTATCGAGAAATGCTCTTCTGACGGGATTTGGCTTCGAGGCCTCCGAATCTTGCCAGTGTTCCGCCGGAGCTTGTCCATGGTTGTCTGGCCGCCTTTGTTTGGCGTTGATCGCCTCGTTCCCTTTCCCCGGATCTTCTTCCAAGTTGTCATCTTTCTTTATGAAGTACTTGGTCATGTCGAAGCCGTAAGGACGAAGATCGGAGATTGCGTGCAAGCCTCTTTTGCTATCCGCGGAGCGTTTCCGTGCAGCTCGCTTGTCCTTCCGCAATGTGTTCGGGAGTAGGAAAGTATCCCAAGCCATGGAGGGTATTCTCGTTCTTTGATATGGATGATTTGTTGGGTACCCCGATGGCGTTTCCCAAACCGAGCCCCGGATGTAGTTCATGTGCTTCATCATTTTCATCGGGGAGGGATCTTGTCCCAAATCAAAGGCAAGTCTATGTGGCATACCCGGGCCTGGGCTTTCGATGGTGAACCCCGTTAGCATCATGCCATCATCGTCGTGTTTGATCTCTAAGACCGGACGCCGTTTGTGTCGGGTCCTTTCAGTGACTATGCTATCACCGTAGATGATGGTTAGATCTCGTGCCTGACGAACTTTACGCATTGATGGAGAGTGGATGCCACCCCATTGATCCGGTGTAGCCAAGGGCGTCCCAAGATGGCAGTGAATGTGATCGGGATGTCGATGACTCGAAGTCGGGCCGGGACCATTTGTTTTCCGAACCACAGTTCAAGGTGGCTATTCCCAAGACCGGGCGGGACGTCGAGTCGTATGCCTGATTGCCTCGAGTTGAGGGCTTTAGATCGCCGCTTTGATCCCTAGCAGATCCATCATTTTGGATGGCAGGACATTCATGGATGATCCCCCATCTACCAAAACCCGAGGGAGACGGCGTCGTCCGCTTGAACCGTTATGTAGAGAGGCTCATTGTGGTCGCCCCAAATTTTGGAAGGTCGAGCTCGTGAAAGTGATGATGTTGCCGTAATTAACGTTGCCAATCATCTCGAACCGCTTCATCAGTGTCACCGTGATGGGAACCATGGTCTCGGGCCGTGCTTTCTTCCAACTTGAGCTTGTGCGGGTAAGATGAAGTGAGTAAGGACCAGAGCGAGATGTTAGCCTCGAGTGCGCTGAGCCAGTGTTAAGACAGATCTTCAAATTTTCGGGGTCCAAGGTTTCACTTCTTGGCGTAGTGGCCCCTTTTCGCCCGTGGCCTGTATGGCCGGCCTTTTGTCCGCCCGTGGAGGATTCACCGGATTTGACCGAACGTGTCGAACGTTCACTTCGGCCTTACCGTTTTGCTTGTCTCTCCTATTTCTCGTAGTGGGAGGACCCCGATTGGCGTAGGGGCCGCACCGCGCATTTCAATCGTTTCACCGTCATAGCTTTTGTGGAGACGTCCACAAAGGGCTTTGAGGTCTTCCCAAGACAGGGTCAGGGTATCTGGGACCTTCGGGCCTTCTGGTGGCGGTGCGGAGCTCGTCCCACTGATCATGGAGCAGACGTTGCCATGGCCTTGTGCGTAGCTAGGGTCGGGAGAGACTTGGCTGGAGTAGATGACATAGTAGTCAAACTTTCCCGAGGGTTCTCCAAGGGTTCCGACTGCTGGGATCACCGGATTCATACCTCTTCTTCGCTTTTGTTGAGAAGATGGCTTCTTCTTTCTTCGAGGACGGCCCTCGTTCATTTCATCCCGGAATTCCATTTCCGTACAAGCACCGCAATCGCAGACGTCCCACCGTATGTGTTCGTTGTTCGGCGGTGGTACCGGACCTCGGAGGCCGAATGGGCGTGCTTTCCCGGAGGGTCCCGTGGCCTTATGTCATAACCGCATGGTTCGTACGAGGGCAACAGTTGACTTCTCGGGAGACAATGAGAGACGTTAGAAGCCGCAGGAGCAGCCATGACTTTGGAAGCCCTGTGTAGTTGGGTGGCTAATGTCCCGAAGTGGCGCATAGCGCCTTCGGGATCCAGTGCTTGTTTGTTCACCTTGGCGTTTCTCAATAGCCATGAGGACCCGCCAAACTTCTTCCAATGTTTCGGGAAATTTCTTGGGGGTAAGGTCCCATTCTTCATCGTTGTTATCCACTCGACTTGGCCATGGGGAATCGACTGGACCGTCCCGGTGACAGAGCCGGGAAGAAAGCTGGACCTCGCGGCTGACACCGGGAGACGGGTTCCCGGGTACTCTCGATCACTGTTAGCCGGGAGGGGGTGACGGCAAGGCTTAGACACAGAATGGCCTCTCTAGATAAAGGGGAAAGCTCACGTGGCATGCGGTTTCCGTTTCTTTTATATTTTTTTTTTGTTGTTTTAATTTACTTAAAACATGTTTTCTCGTAGTCCTAGGTAGGTTGGAAAAGATTGCTCTTCTTTTCGCAACTATGCTAGATCCCGGGTCAGCCGGAGACCATCCGCGCGGCTATAAGCCCCTCGTTTTGCACTCCGTATTTCGACATCCTGTGGTGGGACAAATCTGCGAGGTGTCCTATAGGCAAGCGGTTTCCACCGGCCTTCCAAAAGAAAACC